>CM046037.1:56747259-57004759 GCA_025215565.1 Flaveria ramosissima
AATGCATAATTGCAAGTGAGGATGGTGAGTCCTCAATGTCCATTCTCTGTGAAGAACTCCCATGTTCTGTGGCTGCAATAACTTTCTCCCCCTTTTTGGTAGCATCACCTACTTGCATAGGTGAACTAGAGGATAGATCAATCACATCCACAGGTTCTTGTGTTCCTGGTTGAGCTCTCCTTAAAGGTCTCCCAGCTAGTTTTTCCTTAAGATATGAAATCTCAAGTTGCTGATCATTGACCCTGTTGTGTGAGGTAGTCACCTGAGATTCAAGGTGACTAACCTTAGAGACTAAATAGGAGCATGTTTTTGACAGTTTTTGCACCTTTAGTCTCAGATTCCCCTCTTCTTCATCAGAAGAATCATTGGGGGATGAGATGATTGGACCAAAGTCCTCTCTCTCACCACCAGCTTGAGGTTCTTGGCTGCTGGTTTTCCTCTGCTCACTAGCAATCTCAGTTGAGATGTCAGTGGGCTGAGTTGCCATGGTTGAGGTCTTAATGATGTAATCACTTGCAAAAGTGAGAGCCTCTTCCATATGGACATCCTGAACTGGTTCAAAAGTGTTCACCTCATTTATAGGTGATAGATGTGGGCTAGACTGAGAAGACTCAGAAGTACTCATCTCTCTTTGAGTAGGGGAAGAGCAGAGAGACTCATGGTACTCACTGAAACCTAAGTCTTCATCAGTATAGAAGGAAAGGTTGGGAATGGGTTGATTGAGATCTAAAGGCTGGGGATGGTAGCTGTCCCCTAAAGGTTGTTCACTTGAGTGTTGAGACTCAGAGTGAAGGCTTAAGGCAGTTGGGCTTGTGAGCTCATCAGGGTGAGGATGAGGAACCTCAGCCTTGATAGTTGAAGAGATGGGAGTGGTTTGCTCCTCAAGGGAAGTGGGAGCTCTACTGTCCACTTCCTCCTGTAAAGGTGAGTATATGGGGACCTGCACAGACTCAATAGCTTGAGCAGGGGTTTGTTTGGATTTTCTTTGGTAGGTGAGGGTTACTTGAGGCCTTTTTAGTGGTAGAGAGGTAGAAGGTGTGGGTTCAGCACTAGCTTGTGTTGCTAGGTTGTCACCTTGAGCAATGAGCTCTAACATTTTGGGGACAAGGGCTGTTTCTACCCCTGAGAAGCCTACAGTTGGCTTCTTCATAATTTTAAAGATGCCGGGCTTCATCTGTCCCAATTTAAGAATATTACTTGTTTCCCTCAACTGTGAGCCCAGTTCACAGTTAAGAATGTGTTGAACATATCTAGGAAACATATAATACTCTAAGGAGTCCAAGTTAGCAAGTAAATTGGTATATACAAATTGAGAGTACCTGAACTTAACCCCTTGAACCATTCCATGCACTATGAAGGAGAGATCCTCAGGAATCTGGTCCCACCCTCCATGCTTCTTTGACAAGCTGTGGATAACCACATGGGGTAGGTATTTCCACTGGGATGAGACCTTCCCTTTCCTGAAGGTCTTTACAGAGAAATCTCCCTTATAGCTTATCTGCTCAAAGGAATGATTGACAGCTTCCTTTGGAAAGGACAACTCACCTTCTTCATCATCCAGCAGCAAATGAGTGTTGATGATGGCCGGAGTGATGAAGATTGTCCTCCCTTGCACTGTGGCAGACAGTGCCTTCTCTCCATCCATGATGAACTCTTGGCAGGTCGTCCAAAATTCAAGCAGATGATCCTCATAGAGAGTAGGAGTAATGGTTAGGGAGGTGAAGTAATTTGATAGAGTTAAGAATTGGCAAATCTCTGAGAAACTTTCATCTTTCTCAGAGCTTAACAAAGCAACCTAATTGTGTTGCCTGTGAAGTTGCATGGAGAAATCTGGGTTGTTTCTGCGGTTAAGGTTGGCCATTTGAGAAGCTTAAGTATGAAGAAAGGTGAAAAGCAAAGGCGGTTTGGGAATTAGGTTTGCGGAATAGTAGAATTGAAGAAGATAGTGAGGGAGAGGGGGAACCGTTGGGTATTTATGTGAAAAGGATTTGAACCAAAGTTAATGAAAGAGGATAAACTTTGAAATCCGAATGTCGGTCCCACCTCTGAAAAAGTAGTTTACTTTTGCTCAAAAAGTAGTTTTCTTGGAATTCGAAACGCTTCAGAAGGTAAATTATCTTCGAAAGTTTTAATGAAAAAGCTTCCGAAGCTAAAATGACTTCGAAAGATTTTCCTGAGAGTCTTGAAAATTTTTCTTCAGAAGAGAAATAAACACTTGAATGCTTTGTATATAAAACAACAAAGCTTCAGAGAGTTAATTTTGCTTCGGAAGGAAAAAGTCCGTAAAAACAAATAAGTGTCTGAGACAAGTACAAGATACTACAATTAACATCATCCACCAAATAATATATTCTATTCAATACTACAAAACTACACTACCTAATAATTATTTACAATTAAAATTTAAAAATAATCACCCTCACTAGAAGCCAAGTTTTGGCCGCCCCCTCTTCCCTACTCCCCTCTCTTCTACACCACCACCATATCCACCACTCTCCTCACATGCACTACTTACTCCTTTCACCCTCAACCCTCTCCCTCTTCTCTTTTCTCTCGAATTCTCAGCAGAAAAACACTCCCTCACCCTTGCAAACTCTCTCTAATTCTCTCTCCTTCAGCTCAAAAATCGTGAACAACAACATCTCTACCATCGGCCAACCTAAAACCGCAAGAAGGTTGCCATAATCGTGAGTTTGGGCACACCTCTACCCATTGTTCGACTTTTTCCAGCTTTGTTAGAAGATTCTCCAGCCTTGTCCAAGGAGTTTCGAGCTATCCCAGACCATCTACACTCTCCAAAACGTGAACAACACCAAGTGTAAGCTTCATGTCACCCGAAAATGGTCTTTTCATGTGTTATTTTCATTTCTCTTTTAAAAACACCTCCTCTCTTTGTTGTAGCAGAAAACCTGACACCATTACCTTGTTCTTGATGAGCTTTCAACTTCACAAGAGGTATCTCACTCGTTATACTTGTCATTCTTAAGGTGGAAACCGATTTCCACCATGAAAACCATATTTTTGGGACTTTTTGCACCATCTACCTTGTAGATCTTGTAAACCTTGAAAGCAAAACTTATAACCTGCTTGATAATGGTTTATTGAACTCCTAATAACCTGTTTTAAAAGTTACTAAAGAATATACACCGTGGATATGTGGTTTAGCTCAAGTTACACCTTAAAAACCTTCTTTTTACAAGATATATTGCAAGCTAAGCACTTGTTTGAAAACCCTCTTAACCAAGGCTTACATCCTGCTCATGAATGACTTTGTAACACCCTAATAATCTGGTTTTAAAGTTAAATGGGGTTTTGGTAAGGTTTAACTACAAGCTTGCAAGGATTTACACATGTGTTATGGTTGATTATGGCTAAATCACTAAGTTGATGGTTCATTGTTGTGATGGGTAACCTAGCCGTGAGTTTGGACATAATTTCAGAATTTTTTGATGATTATTAAGTGTGTGACAAATGGTTAATCTCTGGAAATTAAGGACATGTTAAGATTAGACCCATTTTGGTTAATTTCGGGACCCGAAACATGGTAAAACAACCTTAAAAATAGTAAAACATGGTTTTAACCATCTTGAAAAGTATTCCAAGCTTAAAAATGATTAATAAAGTATTCTGGAGTCAATGGGTAATTTAAATGGTCAAAAGAACAATTAAATGGTGTTTTAACTAAAAACGGGTACCAACCAAGCATCGTTTTTGAGTAAAATCCAAGAAAAAGGAGTTTAAAGCTAAGATTTATAAAAATCATGTAATTTCATTAAGTTAAGTAATAAAAGACCTAAAGGATTTGAAAAATTGGTCAAACAAGCTTTAAATGGTCAAATACGGTCAAAACTGCGTTTTAACGGGTCAAACGTAAAAACGAGACTTTCAATTATTAGAGGAAAAATTTCACAATTTAAGGACTTAAAACTTATAAAAATATCTTTTAGATGATACCTACTGGTCCAAGACTCAAAATTATGAAAACCCTAAATTAACCGTTAAAACTCTCCGGTTTTTCCGCAACCGGGAGCGTTAAACGCATAGTTTTTAAACCGGAACCGTAAACTGAAATTTTGGAAAACTTACTCTATAATGAGTGAAATTTTACTCTAAGAACCTGATTTTTGGTCTTAAGTGTCATAAAGGACAAGAAACCAAACTTGAGGGTACAAACTGTCAATTTTGAAACTTGAGGGACTAAACTGTAAAATTTTTCCAAACTTTATAACCGACTCCTATGAAACTAATAATCACTTGAACAACAAAATTTCCTTATATCCTTAACCTAATGATGTAAAAAAATCCCAAATTACATGAA
Organism: Flaveria ramosissima; assembly: GCA_025215565.1. Classification (NCBI taxonomy): domain Eukaryota; kingdom Viridiplantae; phylum Streptophyta; class Magnoliopsida; order Asterales; family Asteraceae; genus Flaveria; species Flaveria ramosissima. The sequence continues at coordinate 56,751,578 of CM046037.1, forward strand.
GAAACCATGACCTGCCATAAAAGGAATCTTTTTATACAAACCTTTGCGAATCAAAGCCTTATCCGATAACTAAATTCTTGACACTCTTGTTGCACCTTAAATGAGTTTAGAGCAGTAGCTTATCACTTAATATGTACATGTTAGGGTGCTAGACTTGAGACACTCCCGGCACACGAAGAGTTATTTTGACTTAAAACCTAAGGTGAGTTCTAGTGATTACCCTTTTTACTACTGTTTTGTGGTGAAACATGCTTTGTTATTTATGAACTATATTTATGCTTTGCTTGATGATTGTATGTGGGATTTATGGATTACCTGCTGATACTTATATCATGATCATTAATTCTTTCGTGAACCGCTTGTTTTATATGGATAGATCTATTTGGGGAATCCCCCACACACAGTGGCTTCCGTTCCAGGAAGGGTACCCCACTGAGATCCTAAGGGGTCGTTAGTGGCATGTAACAGGTTTTGTTAAGAAACTATGGTGAACCATCCGAGCAGGTATGGTTCACTGGTTTGGGGCTCAGTTCTTCCTTCGGGAATATCCGGTTAAACACAACTTTAGAAGAGGCCAACCGGGACTGAGTGCAGGGTTGATTATGATTTTTCCCACGACGTTGAAACAATGATATTTCCTTTTTATCAAAGAAGGATTTGTTAAGTCCTTTTGTTTTTTAAACTTTAAGCACTAGAATTCACCAACTTTTTAGTTGACACAAATTTCTTTTGAGCATGTTTCAGGTAATTCAAGAAGAGATCCTAGCTGTTGTGAAGACCTAGGCTTATCCCCACGACCATGGCATTGGCATATTTTCCTTGATGAATCATTTGAAAATTTTTATATTTGTGTTGAACAAGTACAATTTATTTTTATGATTGGTTGTAAAACTCATTTGGGGGGGGGGGGCTTGAATTGTTTCTAGCCCCGGTACCTTTTTAAAACATTTAATGCCATGTGATATTCTCTCCTTTGAGCTCTTGTAATGGTTTGTTTCCGCTGCCATATGTTGTTGCTAGTCTGTGACGTCCCACCCTACCTGGGCCCGGGGTGTGACAGATTGGTATCAGAGCCAAAAGTTGTAGAGAAGTCGGGAATACCATAGTAGACCCTAGGCTACAACCTGATACCCTAGGACTGTCCTTGTGGGAAGTGTTGGGATGATCGGGTTGGGTAAATTGATGATTACACTTGATCAACGTAATCATGAATTTACCGGATGCGTAATTTCCATCACGGATCTTTAGGTTATGGTTGGACTTTTTCTGATTTACATTGATGATTTTGAAAATTATTTCAAAAAGAGGATTTAAATGATTTTTATGATGAACTATGTTATCCGATACTATTCGAAGAGACTATTGATTTGGGCAACACAGACGATTATATGTTGGAATAACAGATACTATTGCCATCACTACTATTACTAGTACTATTATTATAATCATGAGCTAAAGAAACCAAATTACTCATGATGTATTTCTTACAGGACGCAACGATTATGGCTGATAAAGGTAAGGCGCCTGCTCACCCCGACACTGAGATCACTCCTACCAGAACCTTGAGAAGGGCGAAGCCTCAGACTGAGTATGAAGCGTACCTCCGGAGATGCAGACATCTAGGATGGATATCCGTCACGTCAGATGACACCGAAGCTTCTGAGGACTCTTCCTCCACATCACCATCCAGAAGCCGAACGCGTTCCCACTCTCCTCAAGTAGCTGCTCCTACCCACTCACCCATCCCACCTATTGGGAATAGGGGTGCGCGTACTGTCACCCGTCCTCGCAAAAGTGTTAGGCCAGGATCCTCCGTATCCTTTAGGATGCCTCCTCCTCCTCCCCCGCCTGTTAGGATTCCGACTCTGGTACCTCCACTGTTTAACCCACGTGATGAGCACCTGATGCCGCTGAGGCACAGTATGTACGACGGCCCTAGCGTACTGGCTGGTGATAGGTACTCCCAGTCGAGTCGCCGGGCAAGTGACGTAGGGCCCTCTGATGCGACACTGGATGAAATCTTGGGGACCGTTCGTCGTCATGAGTTGACTGTTCAGCACACCACTCGAACCTCCCAGTCTCCTCAATTCCAGGCTATGATGGCTACGCAAGGAGTGCAGCGTTTGGAGCAGGAGCAGAGAAAGAAGAGTTCAGGATGGTTTGGATGGCTGAAGAAAAAGTGGATGTGAGAGTAGGGGTACGCAGCAGGATTATCTGTCTCTAGACAGTAGAACGAAACTATTTGAATTATTATTCGATACTATTATTATTATTAACATGGGGTGATGGCACCTTCTAATTTGTAAGAGCTTGACTCTGATTCAACTTTGCTGGATGATACTACTATCTCTATTTATCTATGAACTGTTAGTTTGGATGCTAGATTTATTGGACTATTTGTATTGAATTGCAATATGTTGTGTTGTGCCTTGAAATTGGTTCGTGCCCTTTCTAATTGGTTGTCTAACTCTTATGTCATGTTTTGAATTGGACTTTGTAAGATTTTCTTAGTGGGTTGTAAATACATATGTGCACGCCATTATCCCTCCTCCCGAGGCATGGTGTAATAGGGTAATGATGCATAAGCTATTCAAAACAAATTTTGAGATGCTAAACGAATCTATTTGTGATACTATCAGAATGCCGACTCGCAGAGGAACACGATTTGGACGGCGAGGAGCCACTGGGGGCCGCCGTGAGGAAGCCAGACAGACTGGAAACCAACCTACTCCACCAGGAACACCCCACAGGGAAAATGCTAATCAAGAAAGCGATGAGAGAATTGCTAACCTAGTAGCTCAGCAACTGGCTAACGCCATCCCGACCATTATCGCTCAGATAAATGCTGATCGGGATAATGCTAATGGTAATGATCGGCCAGCAAACGACGAGGGCCACTACGAGGAAGCCGATGCGTTAAAGAACGGATGCTCCTATAAGACCTTCATGGCATGTAAGCCTAAGGACTTCTACGGCACCGAGGGTGCTATAGAGACTTATAGATGGATTGACGAAATGGAAGCTGTCTTGGACATTAGCGAGTGCAAGATGGATCATATGGTGAGGTTCGCATCACAATCCCTCAAGGGATCAGCTCTTGAATGGTGGAAGTCAATTACTCAAACCCGTGGAAGAAATGTGGCTAATCGAATGAGTTGGACCGAATTCAGAGAGCTGATGACCAGCAAGTATTGCCCCATCAATCAACTCGAGAAGCTGGAGACAGAATTGCTAAGTTTGGAAATGAAAGGTCCCAACTACACGGAATATATCAATCGTTTCTTAGCCCTATCCCGACTTGTTCCCCATCTAGTGACGCCTGAAGCTAAAGGTGTAGCACGATTCATCAGGGGGCTACACCCAAGAGTTAGGGGAATGGTCCGTTCCTCCCAGCCTTCAACCCTACAAGCTGCTGTTGACCTTACCAGCAGTTTGACTGACGACTTAATTAGGGCTGGATGGACTGAGCAAGCAAGGGCTAACGAGAAGAGGAAGTTTGTTGGTGAGAAAAGAAAATGGTTTGAAGTAAAGAGAGCGGTTGGAAGTAGTAGCGGGTCAGGTAGAAAGAGTTCTGAAGGTGCGAGGCGCGATGATCAGGGAAGCAAGACCCGGAGACTGTACTCGGGGACAAGCCCATTTTGCAACAAGTGCAAGCTACATCATCAAGGGGAATGTAACCCGATGCCCTGTTTTAGATGCAAGAGAACAGGCCATCTAATCAAAGACTGCACTTACGCACAAGGAAAACAATGCTATGAATGCGGAGATCCAGGGCACATGAGGAACAAGTGTCCTAAGCTGGGTAGAGACAAGGATGCCAAGCACAACAAGCCTAAGGGAAGAGCATTTGTTATGGACCCAGCTGGAGCTCGTAAGGAACCTGACGTTGTTAACGGTACGTTCCTTGTAAACAATCATCCTGCTACTGTTCTGTTCGATACTGGAGCGACTGCTAGTTTTGTCTCTAGTACTTTTAGGCCTTTAATTGACTTAGACGCTTGTGCCTTGACCGATACGTTTACCATAGAATTAGCTGACGGTAACATTTTAGAAACTAATGAAGTCATCAGAGATTGCCCGTTGAATCTAAAGGGAAATACGTTTAGGATAAACCTGATGCCCATTAAGTTAGGAGGATTCGATGGGGTTGTTGGTATGGACTGGCTAGCTAAGCATAGAGTCGAGATCGTATGTGATGAGCGTCTACTCAAGATACCGTTGAGCGACAAAGAAGTTTTACTGGTACAAGGCGAAAGGAGTAACACCCTATACCCCATGGTATCCCACTTAAAGGCTACCAAGAGCTTAATGAAGGGATGTCCAGCTTTTATAGTTTATGTGATGAAGACCCAAAAGGAGAAGAAGATTGAAGATATTCCCGTGGTTTCTGAATACCCAGAAGTGTTTCCGGAAGACCTACCAGGACTTCCCCCGAACCGACAAGTCGAATTCCAAATAGATTTGCTTCCTGCTACTGCACCAGTAGCCAAGGCACCGTACCGACTCGCCCCACCTGAGATGAAGGAGCTAATGGCACAAATTCAAGAACTACTCGACAAGGGATTTATACGTCCGAGTGTCTCTCCATGGGGTGCCCCGGTACTGTTTGTGAAAAAGAAGGACGGAACCCTGCGAATGTGCATCGATTACAGAGAATTGAACAAACTGACCATAAAGAACCGTTACCCTCTTCCGAGAATAGATGACCTATTTGATCAACTGCAAGGAGCAAGTTATTTCTCCAAAATAGATTTGAGGTTAGGATACCACCAACTGAAGATAAGAGAATAGGACATACCCAAAACAGCCTTCCGAACTAGGTATGGACACTATGAGTACTTGGTCATGCCCTTTGGACTAACTAATGCTCCAGCAGCATTCATGGACCTCATGAACCGCGTTTTCCGCCCTTACCTCGACAAGTTTGTGATCGTGTTTATCGACGACATACTAATCTACTCCCGTAGTAAAGACGAGCACGAGAAGCATCTCAGGCTGATTCTTGAATTACTCAAGAATGAGCAACTATATGCCAAGTTCTTTAAATGTGAATTCTGGATGCATAAGATCCAATTCTTAGGGCATGTGGTGAATGAGAATGGGATTCAAGTTGGCCCTTCCAAGATTGAGGCCATAAAGAATTGGAAGATTCCTGAAACACCCACGGAGATAAGGCAATTCTTAGGGCTGGCTGGTTACTACCGATGATTTATAAAAGACTTCTCGCGCATAGTGCAACCTTTGACCGCACTAACCAAGAAGAACACAACCTTTGTGTGGGAGCGAGAGCAGAACGAGGCGTTTGAAACGCTTAAGGAGAAGTTATGCAGTGCACCTATCCTTGCTCTTCCAGAAGGAGTAGAAGACTTCGTGGTCTACTGTGACGCTTCGCGTCAAGGACTAGGATGTGTATTGATGCAACGCAATAAGGTGATTGCTTATGCATCTAGACTGCTGAACGATCATTAGAAGAACTATACGATGCACGATCTGGAATTAGGTGTCGTGGTGTTTGCTCTCAAAATGTGGAGGCACTACCTCTATGGCACGAAGTGCATCATCTACACTGACCATAGAAGCTTGCAACACATTCTTGACCAAAAGATGCTCAACATGCGTCAGAGAAGATGGGTCGAGCTGTTAAATGACTACGAGTGCGAAATCCGCAACCATCCCGGTAAGGCCAATGTCGTGGCAGATGCGTTGAGCAGAAAGGAGAGAGAAAAGCCTCTTCGTGTTGATACATGTATGTCCCTAGATCATGATATGAAATGTAATAGATCTTGTTTATCTGATTCTGATGTAATTTGAAATGATTAATGAAATGATATTGATTGTTTGTGATTTGTAATGTCTAATATTTCATTAATGAGTCGATATTGAATTGGTTAATTAGGTTTGTGAGTGTTTGAATGGTTACACATAATGTTATATTAATTAATACATTCAAACTTAACATAATGAAGTTCTCATGCGAATGGCCCATGCGAATGGACCACATGCATGAATAACTTCATACGATTGACTCAGTCGCACGAATGAACAAGGAGACTGGATCAGTCGTATGACTAAGACATAAGATTGGCTCAGTCGCACGACTGAACACTCAGTCGTGCGGATGAATCAACCGCATGGTTCAATCGCACGACTGAACCATACTTATGGTCCAGTCGCCCGAATGAACAATACTAACCAATAAATACAACCCAATTCGTGGAAAAACGTAAGCATTCATTCTATTTCGACTCCAGACGTACCCTAGCCGTCCAGAAGCCTCCCAATTCGTTCTCCAAGTTCATAGAACACATTAGATCAATTCCTAATCGATTTCTAACGTTAGATTCAATTCTTTATTGATTCTTTGTGTGTTCTCACTGATTGGATCGCCAATCAAATAGGATTCCGCACTATTTGATCTGGTTTACACGCTAATCACTCGGTATTTCGTTCAAATACCAGGTCCTAACAAGTGGTATCAGAGCTTTGGCTCTTGATTACGTGTGATTCAATCAAGATTGATAAAAATTTTGTGTTTTTACATCAAAAACGCAATCTTTTGTGTCAAAAGTGATCTTGGACGTTTCCTGCTCATCAAAGTTTGGTTTCTACGGACTTGGGCGATTAGACTTTGCGAAATTTCGAATTTTTACGGCTAAAACACGTTTAACCTAGAAATTTTCGCAAAACAGCAGCTTCAGTCGCACGAGTGAGTCATTCGCACGACTGGACTTCATTCGCATAGCCCAGACGCACGATCGGACCTAGTCGCATCTCCATTCGTACGATTGAACCATTCGTTCGTAGTGTTCATACGCACCAGCTTCATTCGCACGACTGAACCAATCGATTAGTTCAGCTGCACGATTGAACCAGTCGCATAGTTCATTCGCACGGATAGCCCAATCGCATCCTTCAGTCGCACCAGTTGACAGTTTGTTTTATTAGACTTAAAGTTATTCGCCATGGAAGATCAAATGTCAGCCTTTACTGCTGGGAAGGACTCTAGGATCCAGAACCTGCTGTTACTTGAGAGTGAGGTGGGTAATCATAATAAACCACCAAAGCTCTTAACGTTAGATGAGTTTCCCCACTGGAAACAACGTTTTGAGATCTACCTCAATGGAGTGGATCCAAATCTGTGGGAAGCTATCGAGATTGGGTATAGTACTCCGGTGGGAGCCGATGGAGTAAAGCTTACTCTAGGAGGGATGACAGACGCGCAGAAAGTTAAATATAATGCAGAGAAGAGAGTTTATGCATTGATTACGCAGTCTATCCCTAAAGATATTTTCCACCAGTACTCAGAGAATAAGCAGTCCAAGAAACTATGGGATGAGCTGGAAAAGAGGTACGACGGGAATGCTTCGCTGAAGGCAATCAAGGCTAAGGAGTTAAAGAAGGAATTCGATAACTTCTCATCGATGGGAAACGAGAGTTTGGACGATGTTATAGATATATTCTACCATCTGATGAGTGAACTGCATACACATGGGGTGGCTACTACCATGGAAGAAAAAGTTACTAACTTTGCAGACGGATTGCCGGAAAAGTGGGCTTCATTCGTGTCTAACCTGAGACAGAATGAAATGCTGGCAAAGCTGGATATAAATGACTTCATTCTAAAGCTGCAAGAAGAAGCACTTAAGTACAGAGCTCAGAAGTCTTCGTACACTCAAAATCCAGCTTTTTACAATGCCACGCCTCAAGCTAAGACATCTGGAGCACCTCTCTAGACTGCTTTTGTGTCTAGCTCATCCAGCTTGTACCCACTATATTGGATCTGAAGCGAATGCTACTAAACTGAAGACTGAGAACCTCGGTAATGTGACTGTGGAAGTAGCTAGAGAACACATGGATCTTTTGGCTGCAGTGGTTCATTCTTATGATGGACTTGTTGCTGGAAAGATTGGAAACTACCATCTGGCAGTCGAGGACTACGAGCAGGTGGACGAAGTGGAGCTTGAGAGGATGGACATAATGTGGGCCTTAGCTAGTGCTGTTCGGAGGGCGAAGAAGTTTGTGAAAAAGACCGGACAGAACTTGGTAGCTACTAAGGATACCACATTTGGCTTTGACAAGAGTAAAGTGACCTACTTTAACTGTGGAGAGAAGGGGCACTTTAAGAGAGAATGTGTTAAGCCAAAGAAGACGGGTAACGGGAACCCATTCTCGTCCTTCACTCGCCAAGACAAGCAAGCTACCAGTTCTACTTCATCAAGCAAGGATCCAAAAGCCTTGACGGCTCATGATGATGAAGGACAGGATTGGAGCTTTAGGTTTGTCTCTCCAGGGGAATCAAACATTGCAAGTGTAGAAGACATTGACGATGATTCCGCGAGTGAAGGAGATCTAGCAGTTGAGATAGCGATGTCGACTATTGAAGAGACAACTGCAACTGAGGTCAGCTACAAGCCTAAAGAGGAGACTACCACAGCAAAGACAGAAAAGGCAGAATCACCAGAACCAGAGACATCTGATGCTGCGTTGATGGCTAACTCTTCTGAACCAACTCAGGTAAGTACCACTGACCAAATAGTTAATAATCATGCTTGTTCTGATTGTGATACTTTTAGAAATAGCATAGATGAGAAATTTGCTAGGTTATTAGATCATAATGATAACTTAGTAAAAGATTTGCAACTGTGCACTGAGGCTAATAGAGTATTAAAACAAAATGAGCATAGTTACAAAGAAAAGATAGACCTTTTGACTAAACAGCTTAGGGAAACCGAAGTAGTTGCATTTAACCAAGCTAATGACATTAGGTACTATCTAAACTCCCTAGAAGACACTAAGAAGCAAAAGGCAGTTCTAGAAGTAGAAGTAAATGTTGATGCATGTATGTCCCTAGATCATGAGCTGTAATGTAATAAATCTTGTCTGTCTGATTATGATGTAAGTTGTATTGATTAATGAAATGAAATGAATTGTTTGTTACATGTGATGTTTAATATTTCATTAATGAGTTGTGATTGAATTGATTGGGTTTATGAATGTTTGAATGAGTGCACATTATGTTATATTAAATAAAACATTCAAACGTAACTTAATGAAGTTCTCATGCGAATGGCCCATGCGAATGGACCACACGCATGAATAACTTCATACGATTGACTCAATCGCACGACTGAAATAGGAGACTGGATCAGTCGTATGATTGACACATAAGATTGACTCAATCGCACGACTGAACACTCAGTCGTGCGGATGAATCAACCGCATGGTTCAATCGCACGACTGACCCATACTTATGGCCCAGTCGCACGACTGAACAATACTAACCTATAAATAGACCCAATTCGTGGGAAAACGTAAGCATTCATCCCATTACGATTCCAGACGTACCCTAGCCGTCCAGAAGCCTCCCAAATCGTTCTCCAAGTTCACAGAACACATCAGATCGGTTCCTAATCGATTTCTGACGTTGATTTCAATTCTTGATTGATTCATCGTGTGTTCTCACTGATTGGATCGCCAATCAAATAGGATTCCGCACTATTTGAGTTGGTTTAACACGCAATCACTCGGTATTTCGTTCAAATACCAGGTCCTAACATAATGAAGTTCTCATGCGAATGGCCCATGCGAATGGACCACACGCATGAATAACTTCATACGATTGACTCAGTCGCACGACTGAACCAGGAGACTGGATCAGTCGTATGACTAAGACATAAGATTGGCTCAGTCGCACGACTGAACACTCAGTCGTGCGGATGAATCAACCGCATGGTTCAATCGCACGACTGAACCATACTTATGGTCCAGTCGCCCGAATGAACAATACTAACCTATAAATACAACCCAATTCATGGAAAAACGTAAGCATTCATTCTATTTCGACTCCAGACATACCCTAGCCGTCCAGAAGCCTCCCAATTCGTTCTCCAAGTTCATAGAACACATTAGATCGATTCCTAATCGATTTCTAACGTTAGATTCAATTCTTTATTGATTCTTCGTGTGTTCTCACTGATTGGATCGCTAATCAAATAGGATTCCGCACTATTTGATCTGGTTTACACGCTAATCACTCGGTATTTCGTTCAAATACCAGGTCCTAACACTTCGTGTACGAGCCTTAAGGATGAGTGTGTATACCAACCTTATCGCAAAACTGAAAGAAGCTCAAAACGAAGCATTAAAGGAAGAAAGGTTAAAAGAAGAAGGGTTAACCGGAATGGAAAAGCGATTTGAGACAGGGGACGATGGTACACACATGTACGAAGGAAGAAATTGGGTGCCGAAGCACGGAGGAATTTGAGAAGTAATCCTCGATGAAGCACACAAGTCTAGGTATTCGATTCACCCTGGAAGTGATAAGATGTACCAGGATCTAAAGGCACTTTTCTGGTGGCCTGGAATCAAGAAATCAATCGAATTTATGTTGGGAAATGTCTAACCTTTGCCATGGTAAAAGCCGAAAATCAAAAACTGTCAGGAACGTTACAACAACCCGAAATCCCAGAATGGAAATGGGATAACGTCACGATGGATTTTGTTACTAAGTTACCCAGAACGTTTAGAGGCCACGATGCTATTTGGGTGATAGTAGATAGGCTAACGAAGTCAGCTCACTTTTTGCCAATAAGAGAGGACTACGACATGACGAAATTGGCCCAACTATATGTCGACGAGATAGTAACGAGGCATGGAGTGCCTTTGTCGATCATCTCCGACCGTGATAGCCGATTCACTTCTCGTTTCTGGAAATCATTCCAGCAAGCTTTAGGAACCCGTTTGGATCTAAGCACCGCATACCACCCTCAAACCGATGGTCAGAGCGAAAGGACTATTCAAACGTTGGAAGATATGTTAAGAGCTTGCGTGATTGACTTTGGCGGAAACTGGGACAACCATCTCCCTTTGGTGGAATTCGCCTATAACAATAGTTACCACACGAGTATTAAAGCCGCTCCGTATGAGGCTCTATATGGCAAAAAATGCCGATCACCATTGATCTGGAATGAGATCGGTGATAGCCAAGTGATGGGACCCGACATCGTGTTAGAGACCACTGACAAGATCTTTAAAATAAAGGAGCGACTAAAAGCAGCCAGAGACCGGCAGAAGAAGTACGCTGATAGGAGACGAAAACCTTTAGAGTTCCAAGTGGGCGAGAGGGTAATGTTAAAGGTAGCACCATGGAAGGGAACCGTGAGGTTCGGAAAAAGAGGAAAGTTAAGCCCGAGATACATTGGACCATTCGAAATACTGTCAAGAATTGGCCCAGTGGCTTACAAGTTGAAACTACCCCCGGGGTTGAGCCACATACACGACACCTTTCATGTGTCAAACTTGAAGAAGAGTATGGTAGACAAAACCCTAGAGCTACCATTGAAAGAAGCAAGAATCAATGACAAGCTGAATTTTGTGGAAGAACCCGTGGAGATCACGGACCGCTTGGTCAAGCAACTCCGGCGGAGCCGCATACCCAAGGTCAATGTTAGATGGAACTCCAAGCGAGGACCTGAATTTACTTGGGAGCGTGAAGATGAGATGAGGAAGAATTATCCACACCTCTTCAAACGCACCCGTTCAGACTCTAATCGAAGCTAAAATTTCGGGACGGAATTTCTTAAACGGTGGGAGAATGTGACAACCGGCCTCTAGGTTGTTATTCAAACCCTAATTTACTTGCATCATTATCCGTCTTATGAGTACTAATAATTGAAACAATCCAACCCTATCATGAATTTAGAAACATTTCTTGCTATTTGATCCAATTTATGATTTCATATGATTCTATTGACTTTTAGTTAGTTTAGGTTTTACCTTTTTAAAAATTAGTGTCCCGGGAATGTTAACTAGTCACCCTTACAAAATTTAATCTAAAGTGAAACAATTAAAAATGTGAGCATACATTCACACTTATATATATTTTCGGTTCATGCATGCATGGACATGCACAAGATACTACAATTAACATCATCCACCAAATAATATATTCTACCCAATACTACAAAACTACACTACCTAATAATTATTTACAATTAAAATTTAAAAATAATCACCCTTACTAGAAGCCAAGTTTTGGCCGCCCCCTCTTCCCCACTCCCCTCTCTTCTACACCACCACCATATCCACCACTCTCCTCACATGCACTACTTACTCCTTTCACCCTCAACCCTCTCCCTCTTCTCTTTTCTCTCGAATTCTCAGCAGAAAAACACTCCCTCACCCTTGCAAACTCTCTCTAATTCTCTCTACTTCAGCTCAAAAATCGTGAACAACAACATCTCTAGCATCGGCCAACCTAAAACCGCAAGAAGGTGGCCATAATCGTGAGTTTGGGCACACCTCTACCCATTGTTCGACTTTTTCCAGCTTTGTTAGAAGATTCTCTAGCCTTGTCCAAGGAGTTTCGAGCTATCCCAGACCATCTACACTCTCCAAAACGTGAACAACACCAAGTGTAAGCTTCATGTCACCCGAAAATGGTCTTTTCATGTGTTATTTTCATTTCTCTTTTAAAAACACCTCCTCTCTTTGTTGTAGCAGAAAACCCGACACCATTACCTTGTTCTTGAGGAGCTTTCAACTTCAGAAGAGGTATCTCACTCGTTATACTTGTCATTCTTAAGGTGGAAACCGATTTCCACCATGAAAACCCTATTTTTGGGACTTTTTGCACCATCTAACTTGTAGATCTTGTAAACCTTGAAAGCAAAACTTATAACCTGCTTGATAATGAGTTAATGAACTCCTAGTAACCTATTTTAAAAGTTACAAAAGAATATACACCGTGGATATGTGGTTTTAGCTCAAGTTACACCTTAAAAACCTTCTTTTTACAAGATATATTGCAAGCTAAGCACTTGTTTAAAAATCCTCTTAACCAAGGCTTACAACCTGCTCATGAACGACTTTGTAACACCCTAATAATCTGGTTTTAAAGTTAAATGGGGTTTTGGTAAGGTTTAACTACAAGCTTGCAAGGATTTACACATGTGTTATGGTCGATTATGGCTAAATCACTAAGTTGATGGTTCATTGTTGTGATGGGTAACCTAGCCGTGAGTTTGGACATAATTTCAGAATGTTTTGATGAATATTAAGTGTGTGACAAATGGTTAATCTCTGGAAATTAAGGACATGTTAAGATTAGACCCATTTTGGTTAATTTCGGGACCCGAAACATGGTAAAACAACCTTAAAAATAGCAAAACATGGTTTTAACCATCTTGAAAAGTATTCCAGGCTTAAAAATGATTAATAAAGTATTCTGGAGTCAATGGGTAATTTAAATGGTCAAAAGAACAATTAAATGGTGTTTTAACTAAAAACGGGTACCAACCGGACATCGTTTTTGAGAAAAATCCAAGAAAAAGGAGTTTAAAGCTACGATTTATAAAAATCATGTAATTTCAGTAAGTTAAGTAATAAAAGACCTAAAAGATTTGAAAAATTGGTCAAACAAGCTTTAAATGGTCAAATACGGTCAAAATCGCGTTTTAACGGGTCAAACGTAAAAACGAGACTTTCAACTATTAGAGGAAAAATTTCACAATTTAAGGACCTAAAACTTATAAAAATATCTTATAGATGATACCTACTGGTCCAAGACTCAAAATTATGAAAACCCTAAATTAACCGTTAAAACTCTCTAGTTTTACCGTAACCGGAAGTGTTAAACGCATAGTTTTAAACCGGAACCGTAAACTGAAATTTTGGAACACTTACTCTATAATGAGTGAAATTTTACTCTAAGAACCTGATTTTTGGTCTTAAGTGTCATAAAGGACAAGAAACCAAACTTGAGGGTAGAAACTGTCAATTTTGAAACTTCAGGGACTAAACTGTAAAACTTTTCCAAACTTTATAACCGACTCCTATGAAACTAATAATCACTTGAACAACAAAATTTCCTTATATCCTTAACCTAATGATGTAAAAAAATCCCAAATTACATGAACAAACCATGACCTGCCATAAAAGGAAACTTTTTATACAAACCTTCGCGAATCAAAGCCTTATCCGATAACTAAATTCTTGACACTCTTGTTGCACCTTAAATGAGTTTAGAGCAGTAGCTTATCACTTAATATGTACATGTTAGGGTGCTAGACTTGAGACACTCCCGGTACACAAAGAGTTATTTTGACTTAAAACCTAAGGTGAGTTCTAGTGATTCCCCTTTTTACTACTGTTTTGGGGTGAAACATGCTCTGTTATTTATGAACTATATTTGTGCTTTGCTTGATGATTGTATGTGGGATTTATGGATTACCTGCTGATACTTATATCATGATCATTAATTCTTTCGTGAACCTCTTGTTTTATATGGATAGATCTATTTGGGGAATCCCCCACACACAGTGGCTTCCGTTCCAGGAAGGGTACCCCACTGAGATCCTAAGGGGTCGTTTGTGGCATGTAACAGGTTTTGTTAAGAAACTATGGTGAACCATCCGGGCATGTATGGTTCACTGGTTTGGGGCTCAGTTCTTCCTTCGGGAATATCCGGTTAAACACAACTTTAGAAGAGGCCAACCGGGACTGAGTGCAGGGTTGATAATGATTTTTCCCACGATGTTGAAACAATGATTATTTCCTTTATATCAAAGAAGGATTTGTCAAGTCCTTTTGTTTTTAAACTTTAAGCACTAAAATTCACCAACTTTTTAGTTGACACAAATTTCTTTTAAGCATGTTTCAGGTAATTCATGAAGAGATCCTAGCTGTTGTGAAGACCTAGGCTTATCCCCGCGACCATGGCATTGGCATATTTTCCTTAATGAATCATTTGAACAATTTTATATTTGTGTTAAACAAGTACAATTTATTTTTATGATTGGTTGTAAAAGTCATTTGGGGGGGGCTTGAATTGTTTCTAGCCCCGGTACCTTTTTAAAACATTTAATACCATGTGATATTCTCTCCTTTGAGCTCTTGTAATGGTTTGTTTCCGCTGCCATATGTTGTTGCTAGTCTTTGACGTCCCACCCTACCTGGGCCCGGGGTGTGACAAGTTTTGAGACAGACAACATAGTTCTTGCAGCTTCAATTAGGGTCCTATTTCTCCTCTCAGCAATACCATTTTGCTGAGGAGTCCTGGGAGCACTATATTGTCTTGTAATACCTTTTTCATCACAAAATGTATCAAGGATTTTATTCTTGAATTCAGTCCCTTGATCACATCTTATGGTTTTGACCTTTTGATCACTTTGATTCTAAATTTTTAAGATGAAATTCTTCATAATCTTAGGGGTCTCATCCTTAGTTCTAAGAAAGAAAACCCAAGTGAATCTTGTAAAATCATATGTGATCACCAAACAGTAAGAGGTCCTTCCTAGACTCATTACACTGGTGGGGCCAAAGAGATCCATATGTAATAAGTGTAGGGGAGTAGTGATGGAGTTCTTTTCCTTAGGCTTGTGAGATACCTTATGTTGCTTCCCTTTCAGGCATGCAACACAATGATCATCACTTGTAAACTCTTTTTTTGGCATTCCAGTTACCGGATCATGTTTAATTAGTTTATTCATGTTCTTAAAGTTTACATGGCACATTCTTTTATGCCATAGGAAAGACTCGTCACTATTTGCTTTAGATAGAAAGCATGAAACTTCTCCAGATGGAGATGTTTCTTGCAAGTCCATCTTATACATGTTCCCTTTTCTGGGGGCTCTAAGCAGGATGTGCTAATGAGGAATGACCACTCCAGGTTTGAGAACAATGCACTTATGCTCAGTAAAGAGCATGTTATGACTCTGATCACAAAATTGGGATACACTCAGAAGATTGTAGCCAAGCTCCTTGACAAAGTTTACCTTTTCAATGCTGAGCTTACCATTTGTGACCTTGCCCCTTCCAGAAATGTAACCACCTTCATCTCCTCCAAAAGCAACTGGTCCTCCATCAATCCTCTCAAAGTTATGGAGTAGTGACCTATTGGCTGTCATGTGCCTGGAACAGCCACTATCAATGATCCAGACATTCTTGTTTGTCTTGAGCTATTCCTGCACAAAGAAAATGATTAGTTACATCTGGAAATCCAAGCCTTATTTGTCTTGGGCTCACTAAGTATAATAGAAGGTAATGCAACAGTAATAGATCCTATGGTTGTGCTAGAAGGATCTTGAGCTGTTGTTGATGGAGAAACTTTAGTCACTTGGTTTTTCTTAGACTTCCACACCACCTTTGGAGTCTTGGACTTGACCTTCAAAACTTCGGAAGCTTTGATGACTGAACCTTCGGAAGAATTCCTTTCTTCCGAGACCAACTTCTCTTCCAAAGGTAATATTCCATTTGCCTTCTTCTTTGATTTGGAGCTTCCGAAGGAAACAGACTTTCCTTCCGAAGCTTGAATCTTCTTGAAACTCTTTGAACTCTTTGTCTTGGTCATATGGACAGTACTTTTAGGATTGTATGGACAATCCTTAGCAATGTGAGAGGTACTTTCACACATGACACACAACATTTTCTTCTTCACAAGAGTCTCCTTATGAGAGCAAGACTGTCTTTTGTTACATCCCTTCTCCACCTTCATCTTTGCAGATGCTGAGACAGTTCCTATGGGCTGGGAACTTGCAGGACCGGTTAAGGGCTTAACAATTACAACACAACAACACAAAGAGGAGATTAACTAAACTTGATCAAACAGTAAACTGGATTAACCAAGATAATGATACAAAGAACACAAGTGATGATAAAGAGCCAGAACAAGAGATTTGGGTTTCAAGGAGGCAGTATATTGCTTTCTCAAGATCTATTACAAGTGTTACAAAGCATAAAGAAAGATACTAGAACTTGGAATACTTATACTACAACCTACAGCCGGCAATACTTTGAAAGCCAGCTAGATACAATTGACTAGACACAAACAAAATCAATTGTAGAATCAAAAGGCATATCTGCCTTTTGACCTTGTGACTATGACATGCCATAGCTCACATCCTTATCTATTACAAAAAGAATAAAGTACATAAAGTAGAAAGTTACAGACTCAAGACCTCAATGTACAGTTACCAAAAGCATGGACCTTTTCAGCAACTCATGTAAGTTGGTGACTTTACAGAGATGCAGCAGAAAGGTGTCCAGCTTTATGGCACAGTACATCAGATAAAGCATGTTATTAAAAGTCTTCGGAAGAAATCTGTCTTCATAGGATGAAGCTTCGGAAGACTTTGTCTCTGAGGCTTCGGAAGACTTCATGTTTGGCTTCGGAAGATATTGGTCTTGACTTTGGAAGATTTTACACTTAGAATATTTCTAGTGTAGGGTGTAAAACTTTCGAAGCAATTCTTCTTCACTACTTAGTGCATTACTTGTAGAGAGACATTGGATGTTTTGGTTAGCATCAGACTTAAAGGAATCCTTACAAACTACCCCTAGGCTGATGCTACCAAAACATTTAGAAGATCTTCAGATGTTAGTAGTCTTCAGCACAATCATGACCATACCCTTCTTCATTAGATGGTCAGGATCATTCAGACCTTCATAGTATCTTCTCATCTCAAAGAGATCATGCAGAGGTAAGTTGATTATGTCTTGCCATGTATAGACATTCTCAACACCTTGATCTCTAATTACATGCCATCTTTCTGGATTGGTAGAGAAGGTCCAGGATAAGATGGGTGTCTCAGCTACCAGAGGAGCCACCTGCATTGGAGTTGATTGGGCTGCCTCTTCATGCACTTCCTCAGGTTGATCTGACTCAGCCTAATGTGTAGAGGTAGATGATTTAGGCTTCTTCTTCTTAGACTTTGGTTTAGAAGCCATCCTCTTCTTCCTCTTAGATGACTTTAACTGAGAAGACTGGTCTGCAGCACCTTGTTGATCATCCTTGTCTTTCTCAGTTGGGTGTTCCTCCCTCACAGGTTCAGAAGGAGAGGGAGTTTGACCCTGCTTTGGATCAGAAGATGAAGCTTGCTGAGGCTCAGCAGGAGGTCCAGGTTGAGGTGTCTCAGGTTGTTCAAACTTAACCTCCACTTCAGGTGGGAGTTAACTTGGAAGAGAGTGTAAGTCAATCAGTTCACCACTCTTAATCTTCTGCTTGATTACCCTTATATGCTCATCCATTGTGGATATAGACATAGGGCCAAGTCTCCTTCCGGAGAATCCATATAGCTTCAAGAAGCTCATCATCCTTTGTCTATCAGCTGACTTCTTCATACTCTTTTGGATGATGGCTCTGACTTTGCAGCTTCTTCCTTTAGCTTCTTCTTAGTGGTCTTTCTCTCCTTGACTAACTCAAGCTCAAGTTGTTTTAAGTACTCAAACTCAACAAAGTCATAGGATAAGGGA
Organism: Flaveria ramosissima; assembly: GCA_025215565.1. NCBI lineage: Eukaryota > Viridiplantae > Streptophyta > Magnoliopsida > Asterales > Asteraceae > Flaveria > Flaveria ramosissima. The sequence goes on from CM046037.1 coordinate 56,769,827, forward strand.
AGAAGTGCATCTGCCTGATAGAAGCCTGTGGCACTCAGGTAGTTGATCATTTTGATCCTATCTTCTTCTTTGTCTACCTGAGGTTCTTGTGGAACCACATCTTCTTGTACATGGCTTTCTTGAACTGGGGAGAGAGTGGGAGCATCCTTGTAGAGTCTTTTCTGTCTCTTCTCCTCTTTAAAGATACCGGGCTTAATCTGTCCCAATTTAAGAATATTACTTGTTTTCCTCAACTGTGAGCCCAGTTCACAGTTAAGAATGTGTTGAACATATCTAGGAAACATGTAATACTCTAAGGAGTCCAAGTTTGCAAGTAAATTGGTATAAACAAATTGAGAGTACCTGAACTTGACCCCTTGAACCATTCCATGCACTATGAAGGAGAGATCCTTAGGAATCTGGTCCCACCCTCCATGCTTGTTTGACAAGCTGTGGATAACCACATGGAGTAGGTATTTCCACTGGGATGAGACCTTCCCTTTCTTGAAGGTCTTTACAGAGAAATCTCCCTCATAGCCCATCTGCTCAAAGGAATGATTGACAGCTTCCTTTGGGAAGGACAACTCACCTTCTTCATCATCCAGCTGCAAATGATAGTTGATGATGGCTGGAGTGATGAAGATTGTCCTCCTTTGCACTGTGGCAGACAGTGCCTTCTCCCCATCCATAATGACCTCTTGGCAGGTCTTCCAGAATTCAAGCAAATGATCCTCATACAGAGTAGGATCAATGGTTAGGGAGGTGAAATAGTTGGATAGAGTTAAGAATTGGCAAATCTCTGAGAAACTTTCATCTTTCTCAGAGCTTAACAGAGCAACCTGGTTGTGTTGCCTGTGAAGTTGCATGGAGAAATCTGGGTTGTTTCTGCGGTTAAGGTTGGCCATTTGAGAAGCTTAAGGTTGATGAAAGGTAAAAAGCAAAGGCGGTTTTGGGAATTAGGTTTGAGGAATAGTAGAATTGAGGAAGATAGAGAGGAAGAGGGGGAACCGTTGGGTATTTATGTGAAAAGGGATTTGAACCAAAGTTAATGAAAGAGGATAAACTTTGAAATCCGAAAGTCAGTCCCACCTCTGAAAAAGTAGTTTACTTTTGCTCAAAAAGTAGTTTTCTTGGAATTCGAAAAGCTTCCGAAGGTAAATTATCTACGGAAGTTTTAAATTAAAAGCTTCCGAAGCTAAAATGACTTCGGAAGATTTTCCTGAGAGTCTTGAAAATTTTGCTTCGGAAGAGAAATAAACACTTGAATGCTTTGTATATGAAACAACAAAGCTTCCGAGAGTTAATTTTTCTTCGGAAGGAAAAAGTTCTTAAAAACAAATAAGTATTTGAGACAAGGTTTTAAGCTTCGGAAGATAGATTTAGACTTCTTCCTAAGGTAAAATTTCTTAGACAGTTATTTATTTTGAAGATATGATTTTCTTCCGAAGGTAAATATATATCTTCCGAAGGATCAGAAAATTTTCAAGAATCTAAGGAAAGTCTTCAAAAAGGATTTTATATCCAAAGAAAACATGAGCTTATGAGAGTGATAAACTAGACAACTTAGGACACACATATTTTAAGAAATAATTAGAATTAGTTTTAAGAAAACATCTACTCAAAGTTAATCATCCCAATAGCTGAGATTAGATATTTAAATCTCTGTTCATCAAAAGCTTTTGTAAACAGATCAGCATATTGTTCATCTGTATGAACTTTGACTAGTTTAATTAATCCCTTTTCATAGTTATCTCTTATTAAATGATACTTGATATTGATGTGTTTGGTCCTTGAGTGCTGCACAGGGTTCTCAATTATAGAGATAGCACTATTGTTGTCTATGTAGATAGGAGTCTCCTTGAAGTTAAATCCATAGTCCAGCATCTGATTTTGAATCCAAAGCACTTGAGCACAGCAGCTTGCAGCAGCAATGTATTCAGTCTCAGCACTTGATGCAAACACACAGGATTGTTTCTTGCATTGCCATGAGACAACCCTTCCACCAAGGAATTGAAATCCCCCATATGTAGACTTTGCAGTCATGTTGCAACCACTATAATCACTATCTGTATAAGCATACAGATTGAAGTCAGGATTTTTTGGATACCATAAACCAAGTGTTGAGGCACCTTTGAGGTATCTTAAAATCCTTTTGACAGTGATTAGGTGAGACATCTTAGGGTTGGCTTGATATCTTGCATAAATACATGTAGCAAACATGATATCAGGCCTGCTAGCTGTAAGATACATAAGAGACCCAATCATAGCCCTGTATAAATGTTCATCTACACACTCCCCCTCAAGATCAGGTCCAAGGGAGTGGTTTCTGGCTATGGGTGTCTTAGCAATCTTACAATCAATCATGTTGAACCTCTTGAGTATGTCCTGAACATACTTTGACTGACTTATGAAGATGCCATCTTCAACTTGCTTCACTTGAATCCCCAGAAAGAAATTGAGTTCTCCCATTGCACTCATTTCAAATCTGTCTTTCATCAGCTTCTCAAAGTCTTTGCAGAGCTTTGGATTAGTTGAACCAAAGATGATGTCATCTACATATACTTGAACTAGTAATAAGTCATTTCCCTATCCTTTGATGAAGAGAGTTCCATCTATAGTACCTCTCCTGTATCCATGTTTACAAAGATACTCAAACAATGTCTCATACCACTTCCTGGGTGCCTGATGCAGCCCATAAAGAGCTTTGTCAAGCTTGCAGACATAATCAGGATGATCAGGGTCTACAAAACCAGGTGGTTGTTTGACATAAACCTCTTCATCAATCACTCCATACAAGAAAGCACACTTTACATCAAGTTGAAAGACCTTAAAGTTCTTGGATGCAGTAAATGCCAGGAATATCCTAACAGCTTCTAATCTTGCTACAGGAGCAAAGACATTAGTGTAGTCAATCCCTTCTTCTTGTGTGTATCCTTGAACAACTAGTCTTGCCTTGTTCTTGATGATAATTCCTCTATCATCCTTCTTATTCCTAAAAACCCATTTGGTTCCAATGGTAGTCTTCCTATGAGGAAGAGGACAAAGGTTCCAAACTTTTTGCCTTTTGAATTGAGGCAACTCTTGTTGCATAGCTTCAACCCAACTTCCATCTTTAGTGCTTCATCAACTTTCTTTGGCTCTATCTGGGATAAGAAACAAGAGTGAAGACAAACATTTGCTTCATGGGTTTGTCCTCTTGTTCTTACCCCTATGACAACATCTCCAATGATGTTTGTGGTGGAGTGAGACTTGTGGATCCTTAGCTGAGGGATCACAGCAAGTTGCTGAGAAAGATCCAAATTTGAGAAATTTAGATCCGGCATAGATGATTCACCCTCCACATCACCACACTTATCAAGATTAACTTGATCCAATGAGTGTGTGACATCATTGATATTGTCATCTATGGTGTGGTTATAAGCATCAAGGAATTCCTGATCACTTGTCTTCCACAATTAAGGTATCTTTATTTGGTTGTGGAGCCTCTGAGCTGGAATTTGAAGGCACCCCAGATGTATCAGCTGAATTTGTCATTGTATTGCTGATAGAAACCTCATTTGCTGAAGTAGTTCCAACTGGAGCTGAAGATGTATGAGTTGAGGGTCTTCCTCGCTCAAATCTTGGATCAGGATCACCTGTATTTAAATTTTCTGCAGATCCTGAAACATTCTCACAAGATTTGTTAAAACAGTTGGTAAGTAAATCAAGATCAAATAGCCAATTAGGACCATAACCAGCCACACAAGGTATGTGTTCATTGAAAGTCACATTGGCTGACTCCTCAACAATTCTAGTTCTGAGATTGTATGCTTTATAAACCTTGGCTTGGGAAGAGTATCCAATGAAATGTCCTTCATCTGATTTCTCAGCAAACTTGGCAATTTGATCCTTGGTATTCAAGATGGTGCAGAGACATCCAAATGACCTGAGAAAACCAATGAAAGGTTTTCTCTTATGCCAAAGTTCATAAAGAGTCTTACCATGTGTCTTAACTACTAAAACTCTGTTTTGCACATAGCAAGCAGAATTTACTGCCTCTGCCCAGAAGGTGATGGGCAGTTTAGAGTCAGACAACATAGTTCTTGCAGCTTCAATTAGTGTCCTGTTTCTCCTCTCAGCAACTCCATTTTGTTGAGGAGTCCAGGGAGCACTATATTGTCTTGTAATACCTTTTTCATCACAAAATGTATCAAGGATTTAATTCTTGAATTCAGTCCCTTGATCAAATCTTATAGTTTTAACCTTGTGATCACTTTGATTCTCAATTTTTAAGATGAAATTCTTCAGAATCTTAGGGGTTTCATCCTTAGTCTAAGAAAGAAAACCCAAGTGAATCTTGTAAAATCATCTGTGATCGCCAAACAATAAGAGGTCCTTCCTAGACTCATTACACTGGTGGGGCCAAAGAGATCCATATGTAATAAGTGTAGGGGAGTAGTGATAGAGTTCTTTCCCTTAGGCTTGTGAGATACCTTATGTTGCTTCCCTTTCAGGCCTGCAACACAATGATCATCACTTGTAAACTCTTTCTTTGGCATTCCAGTTACCAAATCATGTTTAATTAGTTTATTCATGTTCTTAAAGTTTACATGGCACATTCTTTTATGCCATAGGAAAGACTCATCACTATTTGCTTTAGATAGAAAGCATGAAACTTCTCCAGAGGGAGATGTTTCTTGCAAATCCATCTTGTACATGTTCTATTTCCTGGGGGCTCTGAGCAGGATATGCTCATGAGGAATGACCACTCCAGGCTTGAGAACAATGCACTCATGCTCAGTAAAGAGCATGTTATGACTCTGATCACAAAATTTGGATACACTCAGAAGATTGTACCCAAGCTCCTTAACAAAGTTTACCTTTTCAATGCTGAGCTTACCATTTGTGACCTTGCCCCTTCCTGAAATTTAACCACCTTCATCTCCTCCAAAAGCAACTGGTCCTCCATCAATTCTCTCAAAGTTATGGAGTACTGACCTATTGCCTGTCATGTGCCTGGAACAACCACTATCAATTATCCAGACATTCCTGTTTGTCCTGAGCTGTTCCTGCACAAAGAAAATGATTAGTTACATTTGGAAACCCAAGCCTTACTTGTCTTGGGCTCACTAAGTATAATAGAAGGTAATGCAACAGTAATAGATCAATGGTTTTTGGGGCTATTATGCATACCTTCGTAATGTTAAATGCTTAAGTATATGACTTTTGAGATATTAGCCGTGAGATATATGATTACTGTACGAGAAGTAGGATGAATAGTAAAGCTAGTGCTCGAAAGGCTAAGTGATATGAATGTGCCTACTTATGATGCTTTATGAGGTTTACGATGTATTATGATGCCCTAAACTACTTTCTCTCACGATGAAAAAGTTTTTTATGAAAGCTTTACTTGAATGATATATGTGTACTAAGTAAAGTATTATGTAAAGAGAAGGGAAAGATAATATTAATGAGATGTGGAACTTAACGAATGTTACCCAGGGCCCGTTTGATGATGAAAAGTCTTGCAAGCACTATGATAGACTTCACTTATGTGTGTCTGATGTATGATGATGGATGTGTATTCATGAGCGGGCTATGTGCCTTGCAGTGTGGATCAACTGTCGGGGGTTTGCTAACATGATGATGTGTACCGACAAGGATTGACATTCATTGTCGATCATCAGAGAGCTCTTGCTTTGTGCAATCTTGTTTATGACAGAGTGAAAGATAACGAAAGAATGAAAGATAATGAACATGCTTATTAAGAAGCGAGAAATGTTATATATTATGATGTATGCATTGTCATTATAAGAAGGATAAAGTTTATATTTTTTAATATTTAAGAAAACTAGAACTCACTCAGCAAAGCAGACTTTTATGCATAATAATTTGCAGGTAATGATACAGCTGAGGAGTGTAGGCATGGATGAGATAACTACTGGAACGATCCGAGTCTGGCATTCTATATTTTGAGACGATGGTCGTAATTTTCATGTTTTTATGATACAACTATAAGAACAATGTTTTGTCATGTATTTACAATTATATATGAAAAGTTTAAATTCCGCTACAAAATGTCATGCTTTAAATGTCTTACGCTATGAATTACCAACTGTAAGCGTTCCGGAAACGGGGCCTTACAAGTTGGTATCAGAGCCAAAATTTAAGAGAATTGGATAAAATTATTTTAAAACCAAGACTTAAACTAAGAATGGGACGAAAAGAAAATGGATGCCAGTACTAGTAGTGCAGGACCGTTTAAGGGCTTGAACAAATTACAACACAACAACACAATGAGGAGAACAACTAAACTTTGATCAAACAGTGAACTAGATTAACCAAGTTGATACAAAGAACACAAGTAAAGTAATGAGACAGAACAAGAGAGTTGGGTTTCAAGGAGGCAGTATATTGCTTTCTCAAGTTCTTTTACAAGTGTTACAAAGCATAAAGAAATATACAAGAACTTGGAATACTTATACTACAACCTAAAGCCGGCTATACTTTGAAAGCCAGCTGGATACAATTGACTAGACACTAACAAAATCAATTGTAGGATCAAAAGGCATATCTTGCTTTTGACCTTGTGACTATGACATGCCATAGCTCACATCCTTATCTATTACAAAAAGGATAAAGTACATAAAGTAGAAAGTTACAGACTCAAGACCTCAATGTACAGTTACCAAAAGCATGGACCTTTTCACCAACTCATGTAAGCTGGTGACTTTACAGAGATGCAGCGGAAAAGGTGCTTTATGGAACAGTACATCAGATAAAGCATGTATACTAAAAGTCTTCGGAAAAAATCTGTCTTCATAGGTTGAAGCTTCGGAAGACTTTGTCTCTGAGGCTTCAGAAGACTTCATTTTTGGCTTCGGAAGATATTGGTCTTGGCTTCGGAAGATTTTACACTTAGAGTATTTTCTAGTGTATTGTGTAAAACTTCCGAAGCATTCTTTACTTCTGTACTTAGTGCATGTTGCAGAGACACATTGGATGTTTTGTGTTGCATCAGACTTAAGGAATCCTAACAAACTCCCCCTAGGCTGATGCTACCAAAACACATAGAAGATATTCAGATGTTGGTGGTCTTCAGTACAATCATGACCATTCCTTTCTTCATTAGATGGTCAGGATCATCAAGACTTTCATAGTATCTTCTCATCTCAAAGAGATCATGCAGAGGTAAGTTGATTATGTCTTGCCAAGTGTAGACATTCTCAACACCTTGATTTCTGATTACATGCCATCTTTCTGGATTAGTAGAGTAAGTCCAGGACAAGATGGGTGTCTCAGTTGTCAGAGAAGCCACTTGCATTGGAGTTGATTGGGCTGCCTCATCATGCACTTCCTCGGGTTGATCTGACTTAGCCTGAGGTCTAGAGGTAGATGACTTAGGCTTCTTCTTCTTTGACTTTGGTTTAGAAGCCATTCTCTTCTTCCTCTTAGATGACTTTAACTGAGAAGACCGGTCTGCAGCACCTTGTTGATCATCCTTGTCTTTCTCAGTTGGGTGTTCCTCCCTCACAGGTTCAGAAGGAGAGGGAGTTTGACCCTGCCTTGGATCAGAAGATGAAGCTTGCTGAGGCTCAGCTGGAGATCCAGATTGAGGTGTCTCAGGTTGTTCAAACTTAACCTTCACTTCAGGTGGGACTTGACTTGGAAGAGAGTGCAAGTCAATTAGTTCACCACTCTTAATCTTCTGCATGATCACCCTTATGTGCTCATCCATTATGGATAGAGACATGGGGCCAAGTCTCCTTCCGGAGAATCCATATAGCTTCAAGAAGCTCATCATCCTTTGTCTATCAGCAGACTTCTTCACACTCTTTTGGATGATGACTCTTAACTTTACAGCTTCTTCCCTTAGCTTCCTTTTGGTTGTCTTTCTTTCTTTGACTAGCTCAAGTTCAAGTTGCTTTAGGTACTCAAACTCAATGAAGTCATAGGACAAGGGAAGAAGTGCATCTGCCTGATAGAAGCCTGTGGCACTCAGGTAGTTGATCATCTTGATCCTATCTTCTTCTTTATCTACCTGAGGTTCTTGTGGAGCCACATCTTCCTGTACAGGACTTTCTTGAACTGGGGAGAGAGTGGGAGCATGCTTGTAGAGTCTTTTCTGTCTCCTTTCCTCTTTGAATTGGAGAAGTAGCCTTGCATCCTCTTTCTCTTTCATCTCTCTTGACACTTCCATGTCAACCAGTTCATTCAGTTCTTCTAAGGGAAGGGAGATGATTTCATCAATATCATAGTTCCTGGTCTGTAAATAAGTAATCCTGACTGCCCTTAACTCATCATCTTGAGTATTTGGTCTGGGGGCAGCCCTGATTGCAGCTTGCATAAAGCTTGATGACCCAGAGGAACTTTCTCCCCTTAGCTTCCTTTTCCTCTCTCTCTCTTCCTCCTCAATTTCCTCAGGAGTCATTATCCTTTTCCCTTTGTCACCCACAGACCTTTGTGACTCAGGGTGGATAGAGGCTTGGCCTTCATTGCTTGGTGTAGCTTCCATGCTCTGGCCAGAGAGAGGCTGAGAAACACCTCCACCAGCAGGTGTCTCAGAAGGAGTTTGGACCTCTGCAGCAGTTGTTGATGATGAGACAGGGGTCTCAGGTTCTGTCACTGGGCCTTCAGTCAAGGTTTCCCCTATGAAACTAATCTTAGGGTCCACCTCAACATCCAGTTGACCGATGATATTTCCTGATTGCCTAAGTCTCCTTCTTAGAGTGAACTCTGCAAGGATCCTATCTTGGATTCTTTGAGCCAATCTGTCAGCTTGTCTTGAGTTGCTTGGATTGACAAGTGGCATGTTGACTAGATCCAATCTTTCATAGAAGTTCATGTTTTGAAAATCAAAAACTTCTTGTTGCCCTTGAACTCTGTGAAGGATAAGGGCTCTTCTGTCAGCATCATACCTCCACCTTATGATGTAGTTTGCAGTTCCTTGTGGTGGAGATGATACAGCCCTTGGTATACCTTCCTCAAAGAGATTCCTGATGATAGAGTCTATAGAGTCCACATTAATATGAACTTGAGGAAGTTGCTGAGAATGCACAACAACAAGTGAGGATGGTGAGTCCTCTATGTCCATTCTCTGTGAAGAACTCCCAGGTTCTGTGGCTGCAATAACTTTCTCCCCCTTTTTGGTAGCATCACCCACTTGCATTGGTGAGCTGGAGGATAAGTCAATCACTTCCACAGGTTCTTGTGTTCCTGGTTGAGCTCTCCTTAAAGGTCTCCCAGCTAGTTTTTCCTTTAGATATGAAATCTGAAGTTGCTGATCAATGACCCTGGTTTGTAAGGTAGTCACCTGAGATTCAAGGTGACTAACCTTAAAGACTAAATAGGAGCATGTTTTTGACAGTTTCTGCACCTTTAGTCTCAAATTCCCCTCTTCTTCATCAGAAGAATCATTGGGGGATGAGATGATTGGACCAAAGTCCTCTCTCTCACCACCAGCTTGAGGTTCTTGGCTGCTGGTTTTCCTCTGCTCACTAGCAGTCTCAGTTGAGATGCCAGTTGGCTGAGTTGCCATGGTTGAGGTCTTAATAATGTAATCACTTTCAAAAGTGAGAGCCTCTTCCATATGGACATCCTGAACATGTTCAGAAGTGTCCACCTCAGTAACAGGTGACTGATGTGGGATGGACTGAGGAGAATCAGAGGTACTCATCTCTCTTTGAGTAGGGGAGGAGAAGAGAGACTCATGGTACTCACTGAATCCTAAGTCTTCATCAGTATAGAAAGATAGGTTGGGAATTGGTTGATTTAGATCTAAAGGCTGGGGATGGTAGCTGTCCCCTGAAGGTTGTTCACTTGAGTGTTGAGACTCATAGTGAAGGCTTAAGGCTGTTGGGCTTGTGAGCTCATCAGGGTGAGCATGAGGAACCTCAGCCCTGATAGGTGAAGAAATGGGAGTGGTTTGCTCCTCAGGGGAAGTGGGAGCTCTAGTGTCCACTTTCTCCTGTAAGGTTGAGTATATGGGGACCTGCACAGACTCAATAGCCTGAGCAGGGGTTTATTTGGATTTTCTTTGGTAGGTGAGGGTTATTTGTGGTCTTTTTAGTGGTAAAGAAAAAGAAGGTGTGGGTTCAACACTAGCTTGTGTTGCTAGGTTGTCACCTTGAGCAAAGAGCTCTAACATTTTGGGGACTAGGGCTGTTTCTACCCCTGAGAAGCCTACAGTTGGCTTCTTCATAATTTTAAAGATGCCGGGCTTCATCTGTCCCAATTTAAGAATATTACTTGTTTCCCTCAACTGTGAGCCCAGTTCACAGTTGAGAATGTGTTGAACATATCTAGGAAACATGTAATACTCTAATGAGTCCAAGTTTGCAAGTAGATTAGTATAAACAAATTGAGAGTACCTGAACTTGACCCCCTGAACCATTCCATGAACTATAAAGGAGAGATCCTCAGGAATCTGGTCCCACCCACCATGCTTGTTTGATAAGCTGTGGATAACCACATGCAGCAGGTATTTCCACTGGGATGAGACCTTCCCTTTCCTGAAGGTCTTTACAGAGAAATCTCACTCATAGCCCATCTGCTCAAAAGAATGATTTACAGCTTCCTTTGGGAAGGACAACTCTTCTTCTTCATCATCCAGCTGCAAATGATGGTTGATGATGGCCGGAGTGATGAAGATTGTCCTCCCTTGCACTGTGGCAGACAGTGCCTTCTCCCCATCCATAATGACCTCTTGGTAGGTCTTCCAGAATTCAAGCAAGTGATCCTCATACAGAGTAGGATCAATGGTCAGGGAGGTGAAGTAGTTGGATAGAGTTAAGAATTGGCAAATCTCTGAGAAACTTGCATCTTTCTCAAAGCTTAACAGAGCAACTTGATTGTGTAGCCTGTGAAGTTGCATGGAGAAATCTGGGTTGTTTCTGTGGTTAAGGTTGGCCATTTCAGAAGCTTAAGGGTGAAGAAAGGTGGAAAGCAAAGGCGGTTTAGAGAATTAGGTTTGAGGAATAGTGGAATTAAGGAAGATAGTGAGAAAGAGGGGGAACCGTTGGGTATTTATGTGAAAAGGGATTTGAACCAAAGTTAATGAAAGAAGATAAAATTTGAAATCCGAAAGTCGGTCCCACCTCTGAAAAGGTAGTTTACTTTTGCTCAAAAAGTAGTTTTCTTGGAATTCGAAAAGCTTCTGAAGGTAAATTGTCTTCGGAGGTTTTAATGAAAAAGCTTCCGAAGCTAAAATGGCTTCGGAAGATTTTCCTGAGAGTCTTGAAAATTTATGCTTCGGAAGAGAAATAAACCCTTGAATGCTTTGTATAAGAAACAACAAAGCTTCCGAGAGTTAATTTTGCTTTGGAAGGAAAAAGTTCTTAAAAACAAATAAGTGTCTACGATAAGATTTTAAGCTTCGGAAGATGGATTTACACTTCTTCCGAAGGTAAAAATCTGTTAGACAGTTATTTATTTGGAAGACATGATTTTCTTCCGAAGATAAAATTTTATCTTCCGAAGTATTAGAAAATTTTCAAAAGTCTAAGAAAAGTCTTCAAAAAGAATTTTACATCCAAAGAAAATATGAGCTTATGAAAGTGATGAACTAGGCAACTTAGGACACACATATTTTAAGAAGAAATAATTAGAATCGGTTTTAAGAAAAAGTCTACTCAAAGTTAATCATCCCAATAGCTGATATCAGATATTTAAATCTCTGTTCATCAAAAGCTTTTGTAAACAGATCAGCATATTGTTCATCTGTATGAACTTTGACTAGTTTAATTAATCTCTTTTCATAGTTATCTCTTATTAAATGATACCTGATATTGATGTGCTTGGTCCTTGAGTGCTGCACAGGGTTCTCAGTGATAGAGATAGCACTATTGTTGTCTATGTGGATAGGACTCTCCTTGAAGTTAAATCCATAGTTCAACATCTAATTTTGAATCCACAGCACTTGAGCACAGCAGCTTGCAGCAACATGTATTCAGCCTCAGCAGTTGATGCAGACACACAGGATTGTTTCTTGCATTGCCATGAGACAACCCTTCCACCAAGGAATTGACATCCCCCAGATGTAGACTTTGTAGTCATGTTGCAACCACCATAATCACTATCTGTATAAGCATACAGATTGAAGTCAGAATTCTTTGGATACCATAAACCAAGTGTTGAAGCACCTTTGAGGTATCTTAGAATCCTTTTGACAGTGATTAAGTGAGACATCTTAGGGTTGGCTTGATATCTTGCACAAATACATGTAGCATACATGATATCAGGCCTGCTAGCTGTAAGATACATAAGAGACCCAATCATAGCCCTGTATAAATGTTCATCTACACACTCCCCCTAAAGATCAGGTCCAAGGGAGTGGTTTCTGGCTATGGATGTCTTAGCAATCTTACAATCAGTCATGTTGAACCTCTTGAGTATGTCTTGAACATACTTTGACTGACTTATGAAGATGCCATCTTCAACTTGCTTCACTTGAATTCCCAGAAAGAAATTGAGTTCTCCCATTGCACTCATTTCAAATCTGTCTTTCATCAGCTTCTCAAAGTCTTTGCAAAGCTTTGGATTAGTTGAACCAAAGATGATGTTGTAGGGATTTAACAAGTTTATCAAAGCTCATATAACCTTGTTTATATGAAAAACGCAGCGGATTTTGAAGTTTTAAAACATGTTAATAAGATGGTTATTAAACCCATTTAATAAGCAACCCCAAACCATGGATCATTATACGAAAGTGCATACAATGAAAAACATGAGATGGTGAAGATACAACCTTTGTAGCAGCTCAAAAGAACGAATTTCTTGAGGTGAAAGAAGATGAAAACGTGGCTGAATCTTCAAGGAAGAAGACCTCAAGAGGTGATACCCCAAGCTTGTACAAACACCTTTGATTGCTAGGAATCCTGACACCCAATTTTCAGCAACCAAAAACCCCTTTTGAAGCTGAAAATTCTGCTCTTTTCTCCTTCAAAACCGTGAGAGAGAGAGAGAGAGATTGGGATAGTTCTTCAAGTGTGTGTGTGAGAAAGAGAGAGGAGCAAGAGTGTTCAAGTATCCAAGTAATTGCATGGTCTTGGAACTAAAAAGGGGAGGGTACCAAGACAAAGGGGCGGCCAAAATAAGGCTCCCTTTGTCTCCCTCTTGATTCAAATTTTTTCAATAATAACTAAAACACTCTTGCACTCTTTGATGTAAAATTAAACCATTTTAATTTTATATCACTAACACACACACTATTATTTGTCATTGTCTAACTAATTAAAAAATGAACAAATAATCCCATATGAACAAATATATATATATATATATATATATATATATATATATATATATATATATATATATATATATATATATATATATATATATATATATAAACTTGTTCATTCGCAAAAGCAATGATTTAGAAAACCCGGTTTCTAAATTGGTGTCTATATTTATTTGTTTGATCTAATCAACAAATAAATATTTGTCGGTGTTTGTTTGGCTTGTTATTGGGTATGACCCGACTTGGATCATATCACACTAGCCAAATCAATTTAATATATATCTTGGGCAGATCATTCCTTCAATCTCCCACTTGCACAAGATTTATAGAAGATTGATGCAAGCAGCAAATAACGCCTAGCAACGGTTTGCTACCCCTAATGTATATGACTAAGTGCCATTCAATAACATCATCCTTTTCAAGTACCTTACTTGAATATGTTTTAGGTGAATTAATCATCTATCCTTTTGTTGCAGATGTCATGTTAAATCCAAGAGACACAGAATAGTCATTCTCCGATGATTTAACTTTAACAGGCCTTAGACATCTAACTCTCAACGAATAAGAGGAACAAATTCCATCTTGACTACATACGTCTCTCACAATCACCTCATGTCATACCTGAACTCAGCCTTATGTACTGCCTTTTCAGAACAGCAAAGGACTAAGTCAAAGTACAATACTTGGTGAATATCAAGACCCAATATGTATCTCAGGTCTGAGGATACAATGATATTCGCCTTTACTCAAAATTTCTTATAACTAATCAGAAAGATTCCATGCATAAATAATTGAGAGCGGGTCAGTCCAATATCTATATCCCATAGATATCAATGAACCTTGGTAGCAACCTCTTGCTTTATATTCATACCTTATGAATATCAACCAATCCAAGTTCATTATAGTCTTACATTCATAGTTGTTCCCACAAGTATGATCGACTACGGACGTTGAGAATAATTTATTTATTCACGGATTTAAACATGCTAAAATAGAAGAACAAATGAAATTATAACCATATAATTAAGTCAAATAACATTAGTTCCAATATCCAAATACAAAATACAACATCAAACCCAGTCACTTGAATATCTAAGTCCCATGGCACAAACATGACCTTCATGCTTTGCCTTTTCAAGGAGTTTTGTGAGTGGATTCGCAACGTTTTTATCAGTGTGGACTTTGCGAATACATATCTTTCCTTTTTCAACTTCATCCCTTATGTAGTTGAATCTCCGTTCAATGTGCCGAGTCTTTTGATGAGCACGAGGTTCCTTGATTTGAGCAATCGCACCCTCGTTGTCACAAAAGATCTCTAGGGGATCCTGAATGGAAGGGACTACCCCTAGATCGGCTATGAATTTCTTCAGCCATGCAGCTTCCTGTGCTGCCATTGAAGCGGCGACGTATTCAGACTCTGTAGTGGACAACGCTACGACTTCTTGCTTTGAGCTTTTCCAAGAAACAGCTCCCCCATTCAGAATAAAGATGTACCCCGATTGAGATCGAGAATCATCTCGATCGGTTTGGAAACTCGCATCCGTGTAACCTTTTACAACGAGTTCCTCTTCACCAGACCCGTAGATCAAGAACATGTCCTTAGTCCTCCTTAGGTACTTCAGAATGTTCTTGACAGCCATCCAATGACTATCACCAGGATTTTGCTGGTATCTACTTGTCATGCTTAAAGCGCATGACACGTCCGGTCTAGTGCATATCATTGCATACATGATGGATCCTATAGCAGATGCATATGGGATTGCCTTCATTCTATTTTGCTCCTCCTTGGAGCTTGGACATTGAGTTGTACTCAATATTGTCCCTCTTTGAATAGGTACAGTACCTTTCTTAGAGTTTTCCATCTTGAACCTTTTCAAGATTTTGTCAATGTATGCACTTTGATTCAAACCAATTAGCCGTCTTGATCTATCCCTATGATCTTTATTCCCAGAATATAGGCGGCTTCACCAAGATCCTTGATGGAAAAACAACTTCCAAGCCAGGTTTTTACACCTTCCATGGTTGGAATGTCGTTTCCAAACAGTAGTATGTCATCAACATACAATACTAGGAAGGTTATTGTGCTCCCACTAGCCTTCTTATACACGCAAGCCTCATCAGCGTTTTTGATGAAGCCAAATTTCTTTACTTCATCATCAAAACGGTGATTCCAACTTCTTGATGCTTGTTTCAATCCATAGATTGATTTCATTAACTTGCATACTTTATTAGGATATTTTGGATCGACAAAACCTTCAGGCTAAACCATATAGACATCTTCCTCAAGATATCCATTTAGGAAAGCGGTTTTGACATCCATTTGCCAAATCTCATAATCATAATGAGCTGCTATGGCAAACAATATCCTTATAGACTTAAGCATTGCAACAGGTGAGAAGGTTTCATCATAATCAACCCCTTGAGTTTGAGTGAAACCCTTTGCTACAAGTCTAGCTTTGTAAGTATCCAAGTTTCCATGCATATCGGTTTTCTTCTTGAAAACCCACTTACTTCCAACTACTTTGGAATTAAGAGGTGGCTCAACAAGTTCCCAAACTTGATTGTCATACATGGATTGCATCTCAACGTTCATGGCCTCAAGCCATTTGTCACAATCCAAATTGGACACTGCATCATGATATGTGGTTGGTTCATCTGAATCCACCATATAGCATCCATCCATGAAAAATCCGTATCTTTCAGGTGGATTACTAGTTCTACCACTTCTGCGAACGTTTTGTGTGTATTGATCAACCGCTTGATCATCCTCAACATCCTCACGTTGAGTGCTAGTTTCAACCAAACGTGCATCGGGCTGTGTTTCTTGATCCTCCTCAAGATCCACTGTTCTACTGCTAGTTCCTTCCATAAGGAACTTAGTTTCTAAGAACTCACCCTTTCTGGCAACAAACACCTTTTGTTCCAGTGGATCATAGAAATAATATCCCATAGAATCTCTAGGATATCCAACAAAGATACACTTGGTGGATCGGACATCTAATTTGTTTAGGGTGGGAGTCTTAACATAAGCCTCACAACCCCAGACCCTTAAGTACGATAGGGATGGAACTCTTCCATGCCATATCTCAAAAGGTGTCTTTTCCACCTTTTTGGTTGGGGCCATATTCAGAATACGGGCCGCGGAGAGCAAAGCGAAACCCCAAAATGATAGAGGTAATGTGCTTCTAGCCATCATAGATCGAACCATATCCAATAAGGTTCGATTCCTCCTCTCAGACACACCATTATGTTGTGGTGTTCCAGGTGGAGTGAGTTGTGAGACAATCCCACAACTCCTAAGATGATCTTGAAAAACATCACTTAGGTATTCGCCACCTCTATCGGTGCGGAGAATTTTAATTGACCTGTTGAGTTGATTTTCTACTTCATTCTTGAAGATTTTGAACATTTCAAAAGCTTCATCTTTGTGCCTTAATAAGTACACATACCCATAGCGACTATAATCGTCGGTAAAGGTAATGAAGTATCTTTCACCATTCCTAGTCATTGGCTTAAAAGGACCACATACATCCGAATGTATGATACCTAATAAATCTTTTGCCCTTTCGTTAGTTCCACTAAAGGGTGCCTTAGTCATTTTACCTTGTAAACAAGATTCACATACATCAAATGAATCACATTCATTTGTTTTTAAAAGACCATTCTTTTGAAGTATTTGTATACGTTTCTTGTTTATATGACCAAGACGGCAATGCCAAAGGTAGGTATCACTCAAATCTAATTTGAGTCTTTTGGTGGTTGCTTGGTATATTGAGCTATCATATGTTACGTTTTCATGAACCAATTCATAAATACCATTACAAGGTATAGCCTTAAAATAAAATACATGATTTAAAGAAACATGAATATCATTGTCAACAAACTTGAAATCATAATCACATTGTCTTA
Organism: Flaveria ramosissima; assembly: GCA_025215565.1. Lineage (NCBI taxonomy): Eukaryota > Viridiplantae > Streptophyta > Magnoliopsida > Asterales > Asteraceae > Flaveria > Flaveria ramosissima. The sequence goes on from CM046037.1 coordinate 56,786,934, forward strand.
AACGGGAAACAGAAATTATGTTCCTAGTCAAGCTAGGAGCATATAATACATTGTTTAAAATAACTTCCAAACCACCTGGAAGCTTCAAAATGTAGTCTCCTTGGGCTTCAACGTGAACCTTTGCACCATTGCCCATGAAGAGACTTATTTCCCCTTTTGCATAATGCTCATTCTTTTGAACCCCTGCAATAAATTGCAAATGTGAGTTCCACATCCGGTATCTAATACCCATGTGTTAGAAGAAATAACATTTAGCTCAACATGTATCATGTAAATTATACCTGAGGTTTGCCCTGCATCCCTCTTTTCTCTCAACTCTTTGAGATAGACTGGACAATTTCTCATCCAATGCCCTATCTCACCACATTTGAAGCATGGGTCGTTTACAGCAACCTTTTGCTTCTTCTCCTTGGGCTTCGGAGGTTCCGCCCTACAACCATCTTCCCCTTTCCTCCAACGTGCCCCTTTCCTTTGGCAACATTTGCCTTGGGAGGGGGTAGAGACCTCTTCCTTCTCCCACCTTCATTAATGGTGAGAACGGGTAAAACCCTTTTACCCATTCCCGCCTCAGCTGATTTGAGCATCGAATGAAGTTCATTTATGCTCTTGTCCCATCCGTTCATGTTGTAATTCATGACGAATGCCTCAAACCTTTTAGTTAGGCCATTAAGGATCAAATCCGTGGCCAACTCCTTTGAGACAGGACAATTTAGCCTTTGAAGGCGGTCGATGTGACTTTTCATCTTAAGAACATAAGATGAAACTGATTGGGATTCCTCCATCCGACATGCATGAAGCGCTCGAACCGTTTCGAAGCGCTCCACTCTAGCTTGTTGCTGGAACGTTTCCCGCAACTGAGTGATCATGTCATAGGCTCCATGGAGCTCATACTCCTTTTGGAGTTCGGGTGTCATACTTGCTAACATTAAGCAAGAGACTTGGATGGAGTCTTCCGTATATCTAACCCAATCATTATAGGCCTCCACATCCTCCTCGTTAGGTTCATCGGGGATGGGATCATCAAGAATGTAGGCCCGCTTTTCTTGCTTGAGAACAATTCTCAAGTTGCGGTACCAATCCATGAAGTTGTTAGGTGTTAGACGATCCCTTTGAAGGATCGCCCTAAGAGATTGGTTGTTTTGGTTTGGTACATCGTTATTAGCGTTGGTGTGGTCGGCCATCTACAAGATTTTACAAAGTTCCATTTTAGTAATCGTTGATATAATTATACATTTCATTTATTAATACCCTTTACGTCTCATAGACTATTAATAAAAAAAATTTTTAGAATCCAACGTTATATTTAAATATTGGTTAGGTGACCTTTATCCCATTATTTAAATAAACAAGGTAGTCATAAATGACAATTGCAACCCATTGCAACTTCTAATGGTATGGGATCGTTTGAACATCTTATGTTTATAACGGCATGTTTACCCCATCAACACCTTTTATAAAACACATTTTAGGTGATCCATTCAATATATTTTATAAATCAAGTCGTCCTACTTACACACACGTGTGAGTTTACCACATAAGTGGTTAGGTGACCTTTATCCCACAAACATGGCATTATCACCTCAAGTTACAAGTTCCCTCAAAGTGGTTAGGTGACCTTTATCCCACTAAGAGTTTGCAAGTAACCTAAGTGTTGTGTAAAAGGATGGTGTTTAACTTGTTTTTCAAAAGGGATTTATAATTTCAATTCTTGTTTTAGAAAAGTCCATGTACTATATGATTGTATGCATTCAACCATATGGTACCTATTTGGTTCTTATAAATAAAACCCATTTTATTTTGCAAACCATTAACTCCTTTTATAGACCCATTCTATTTTGCTTAATGATTTGAGAACCAATTTCTTGTAATAGCTTGTTCTAGTTGATGGTTTGTTAATGACATCCAAATATCCAAAACAAAACAACATCATAAGCATTCAACCAAGCATAACCAAACAATCATATATGCATAACAAAGCATACTAAATTGAGCACACTTGTTTAGCCAAAACAAGTGTGTCAAAAGGTCTTGTCCTAAGGGTTAAGAACATGACACATGGTTGACAAAAGAACTCCCACTTGAATCCACATCTTCAAGCATCCTCTTTGTCCATCTTTTCTTCAAGTCTTGATCTTGAGCATCCTTACAAAATATGTATCCTAATACATTTTCTAGTAAAGATAAACTCCTAATCTATTTATTACAAACCATATGAATGAATAGATTACAAAACAAGACTTGAAACAAAAATAAATTATTACATGCCCAAATGAATATAACATGACAACCAATCATCCAATCCAAATGGTCTAGGCTTTGTTATGCATAAACAACAACAACATGATGAAACATACATAAGATAATCGATTTTGGCAGCCCCTTATAGCCCATGTTTTTGGCCAACATAAACCAAGAACAAATGGGTTATGAACATATAAATAAACATCAAATAATCTAGAGTTTTAAAGATCCTTATATGCATAAAGAAGCATCTTTAAAACACCAAAAGGGGTGACCAAAAACAGCCCTCTAACTCACGGGTATGTGGTGTCAAACACCACAAAACCGTGAACTAGCAAGAATATACATGTATGCATTCGTATAAGTGGCTCTTGATGCCATTGTAGGGATTTAACAAGTTTATCAAAGCTCATATAACCTTGTTTATATGAAAAACGCAGCGGATTTTGAAGTTTTAAAACATGTTAATAAGATGGTTATTAAACCCATTTAATAAGCAACCCCAAACCATGGATCATTATACGAAAGTGCATACAATGAAAAACATGAGATGGTGAAGATACAACCTTTGTAGCAGCTCAAAAGAACGAATTTTTTGAGGTGAAAGAAGATGAAAACGTGGCTGAATCTTCAAGGAAGAAGACCTCAAGAGGTGATACCCCATGCTTGTACAAACACCTTTGATTGCTAGGAATCTTGACACCCAATTTTCAGCAACCAAAAACCCCTTTTGAAGCTGAAAATTCTGCTCTTTTTCTCCTTCAAAACCGTGAGAGAGAGAGAGAGAGATTGGGATAGTTCTTCAAGTGTGTGTGTGTGAGAAAGAGAGAGGAGCAAGAGTGTTCAAGTATCCAAGTAATTGCATGGTCTTGGAACTAAAAAGGGGAGGGTACCAAGACAAAGGGGCGGCCGAAATAAGGCTCCCTTTGTCTCCCTCTTGATTCAAATTTTTTTCAATAATAACTAAAACACTCTTGCACTCTTTGATGTAAAATTAAACCATTTTAATTTTATATCACTAACACACACATATTATTTGTCATTGTCTAACTAATTAAAATGAACAAATAATCCCATATGAACAAATATATATATATATATATATATAATATATTCGCAAAAGCAATGATTTAGAAAACCCGGTTTCTAAATTGGTGTCTATATTTATTTGTTTGATCTAATCAACAAATAAATATTTGTCGGTGTTTGTTTGGCTTGTTATTGGGTATGACCCGACTTGGATCATATCACACTAGCCACATCAATTTAATATATATCTTGGGCAGATCATTTCCTTCAGATGTCATCAACATATACTTGTACTAGCAATAAGTCATTTACCTGTCCTTTGATGAAGAGGGTTCCATCTATAGTACCTCTCCTGTATCCATGTTTACAAAGATACTCAGACAGTGTCTCATACCACTTCCTGGGTGCCTGATGCAGCCCATAAAGAGCTTTGTCAACCTTGCAGACATAATCAGGATGATCAGGGTCTACAAAACCAGGTGGCTGTTTGACATAAACCTCTTCATCAATCACTCCATATAAGAAAGCATACTTTACATCAAGTTGAAAGACCTTGAAGTTCTTGGATGCAGCAAATGCTAGGAATATCCTAACAGCTTCTAATCTTGCTACAGGAGCAAAGACATCAGTGTAGTCAATCCCTTCTTCTTGTGTGTATCCTTGAACAACTAGTCTTGCCTTGTTCTTGATGATAATTCCTCTATCATCCTTCTTATTCCTAAAAACCCATTTGGTTCCAATGATAGTCTTCCCATGAGGAAGAGGACAAAGGTTCCAAACTTTCTGCCTTTTGAATTGAAGCAGCTCTTGTTGCATAGCTTCAACCCAACTTCCATCCTTTAGAGCTTCATCAACTTTCTTTGGCTCTATCTGAGATAAGAAACAAGAGTGAAGACAAACATTTGCTTCATGGGTTTGTCCTCTTGTTCTTACCCGTGTGACAACATCTCCAATGATGTTTGTGGTGGGGTGAGACTTGTGGATCCTTAGCTGAGGGATCACAGCAAGTTGCTGAGAAAGATCCAAATTTGAGAAATTTAGATCTGGCATAGATGATTCACCCTCCACATTACCACACTTATCAAGATTAACTTGATCCAATAAGTGTGTGACATCATTGATGTTGTCATCTATGGTGTGGTTATTAGCATCAAGGAATTCCTGATCACTATCACCATCACCATTGTTGTCTTCTACAATTGAGGTGTCTTTATCTGGTTGACGAGCCTCTGAGCTGGAATTTGAAGGCATACCAGATGTATCAGCTGAATTTGTCATAGTAGTGCTGATAGAGACTTCATTTGCTGAAGTAGTTCCAACTGGAGCTGAAGATGTATGAGTTGAGGATCTTCCTAGCTCAAATCTTGGATCAGGATCACCTGTATTTGGATTTTCTGAAGATCCTGAAACATTCTCACAAGATTTGTTAAAACAGTTGGTAACTAAATCAAGATCAAACAGCCAATCAGGACCAAAACCAGCCACACAGGGTGTGTGTTCATTGAAAGTCACATTGGCTGACTCCTCAACAATTCTAGTTCTGAGATTGTATACTCTATAAGCCTTATGGGAAGAGTATCCAATGAAGTGTCCATCATCTGATTTCTCAGCAAACTTGGCAATTTGATCTTTGGTATTCAAGATGGTGCAGGGACATCCAAATGACCTGAGAAAACCAATGAAAGGTTTCCTCTTGTGCCAAAGTTCATAAGGAGTCTTACCATGTGTCTTAACTACTAAAACTATGTTTTGCACATAGCAAGAAGTATTAACTGCCTTTGCCCAGAAGGTGATGGGCAGTTTAGAGTCAGACAACATAGTTCTTGCAGCTTCAATAAGTGTCCTGTTTCTCCTCTCAGCAACTCCGTTTTGCTGAGGAGTCCTGGGAGCACTATATTGTCTTGTAATACATTTTCATCACAAAATGTATCAAGGATTTGGTTTTTGAATTCAGTTCCTTGATCATATCTTATGGTTTTGACCTTGTGATCACTTTGAATCTCAACTTTTAAGATGAAATTCTTCAGAATCTCAGGGGTTTCATCCTTAGTTCTAAGAAAGAAAACCCAAGTGAATCTTGTAAAATCATCTGTGATCACTAAACAGTTAGAGGTCCTTCCTAGACTCATTACACTGGTGTAGAGGAGTAGTGATGGAGTTTCTTTCCTTAGGCTTGTGAGATACCTTGTGTTGCTTCCCTTTCAGGCATGCAACACAATGATCATCACTTGTAAACTCTTTCTTTGGCATTCCAGTTACCAAATCATGTTTAATTAATTTATTCATGTTCTTAAAGTTTACATGGCACATTCTTTTATGCCATAGGAAAGACTCATCACTATTTGCTTTAGATAGAAAGCATGAAACTTCTCCAGAGGGAGATGTTTCTTGCAAATCCATCTTGTACATGTTCCCTTTCCTGGGGGCTCTGAGCAGGATATGCTCATGAGGAATGACCACTCCAGGCTTGAGAACAATGCACTCATGCTCAGTAAAGAGCATGTTATGACTCTGATCACAAAATTGGGATACACTTAGAAGATTGTACCCAAGCTCCTTAACAAACTTTACCTTCTCAATGCTGAGCTTACCATTTGTGACTTTGCCCCTTCCTGAAATGTAACCACCTTCATCCCCTCCAAAAGCAACTGGTCCTCCATCAATTCTCTCAAAATTATGGAGTAGAGACCTATTGCCTGTTATGTGCCTGGAACAGCCATTGTCAATTATCCAGACATTCATGTTTGTCTTGAGCTATTCCTGCACAAAGAAAATGATTAGTTACATTTGGAAACCCAAGCCTTACTTGTCTTGGGCTCACTAAGAGTAATGGAAGGTAAGGCAACAGTAATAGATCCTATGGTTGTACTATGGGGATCTTCAGCTGTTGTTGATGGAGAAATTTCAGTCATTTGGTCTTTCTTAGACTTCCACACCACCTTTGGAGTCTTGGACTTGATCTTCAAAACCTTAGAAGTTTTTGGGACTTCACAGGTTTTGATGACTGAACCTTCGGAAGATTCTACAGTCACTGCAGCAGACTTCAGTGTTTCGGAAGAATTCCTTTCTTCCGAGACCAATTTTACTTCCGAAGGTAATTTTCCATTTACCTTCTTCTTTGATTTGGAGCTTCCGAAGCTTGAGTCTTCTTGAAACTCTTTGAAGTCTTTGTATTGGTCATGTGGATAGTACTTTTAGGATTGTATGGGCAATCCTTAGCAATGTGAGAGGTACTTTCACACATGACACATAACATCTTCTTCTCCAAAAGAGTCTCCTTATGAGAGCAAGACTGGCTTTGGTCACATCCCTTCTCCACCTTCATCTTGATAGATGCTGAGATAGTTCTCTTGGGCTGTGAACTGTTCTTGGAGTTTGATGGTCCAGGCTGTGCAGCAGTGGTACACAGCAGCTCAGTCTTCTTCTTTGCACTGAGATGATTTGAACAAGAACCAGGACTCTTAGCTGAGGAGTCTTGGTTGATGTCTTCAGTCCTAACTACTTTGAAACCTGCAGAGATAAAAACTTGTTTCTGCTTAGAATCAAAAGTAGCCTTGATCTCTTGAGCCTTCTTTGCTTTCCTTTTGCTCTTTCTGATCAAGTTCTTTCTCTTGGACTTGGTCATCACAGTAAACTTCTTCTCCTCAGAAGGATAGTGGCCCTTGGAAGAATCCTCTTCTTCACTCTTCTCAGAGGAATTCTTCACTATCACTTCTTCATCCTCCTCACTTATAGGATCTATGAGAGGAAGCTCATCTTCACAAGTTCCACACCTAGGAGATCTTACAGACAAGATTGTGTGTGGAGGAGCTATCTCATTTGATCCCAGTCCCTGTCTATTTTGATAGCACACTTTGTTGTGCAGGGATGAGGATATCATGTTCTTGAAGGTCTCTTCTGCAAGAATACTCTTCTCTGTCTTGGCTTTGCTGATCACAAGCTCAGCCTGGCACTCAGTCAACTTAGTTATGAGATCCTGGATCTGAGTACTAAAATCTGTATGTTCATGTTTTAGTACTGAAATGGTTTTCTCCAAGTCCTCTATCTTTAACTTGTAATCATTTTCAGACTTTCTAAAATCAGATTTTAATATGTTTAGTGACTCAAGATCAGATCTCATCTCTAAGTTGTAGGACCTGTATCTATTTACTTTAGCAATGCATTCAGGAGTACAGAGATGTTCCAATACCTTGGCTTCATCATGGTCTGCCATCAGTGCTTGGTTTGGAGAAGCATCTTCCACCTGAAAGCTCCAGTCAAAGCCTCCCTCTTCAACAGCAACAACAGCATGTTGCTTTGACTTTTCATTCTAAGGGGCTATGACAGTGTAGTTTGGTCTGGCTTGTGTTTGGCCACCATTGTTTTAGGTGCCTTGCACTCCCTAGCAAAGTGGCCCATAAGGTTACAGTTGTAACACTTAACTTTGCTTTTATCCAGCCGAAACTTTCCACTGGTAGCATTGCTTGGAAACCTTCTTCCTATTCTCTTGTAGAACTTCTTGGCTCTGTGAGTGAGGAGAGCCATTTGCTGAACTATCTCCATGTATTCCAGGTCATCTGGATGGATACAGTCCAGGTCTTCAAGAGTGAAGAGAGAGTTCCCACAGCTTTCATCAGTAGACATAAAGGCTTGAGAAGAACTTGTCTCTTGGAATGGGCTTCCTTTAGTAAAGTTCTCCCTGGGTGTCTCTGGGAAGGTGATGAAAGGACCCTTTTGTGAGTTCTCAGGGTAGCATATGAGATGATGTTGGGGTTCTATGCTATCCCTTTCAACCACATGAAGGGCTGAACCCATTTGATTGTTGGAGTTGCCAGATAAACCTTGCATGTTCATCTCCATGTGGTATCCACTGAGAATCCCATATAACTCTGTCAGAGTAAGAGTTTTGAGGTTCTCAGTCCTCTTGATCACCACACAGTAGTGTGTCCATTGCGTAGGAAGTGAGGACATAAACTTCCTTACAATGTCCCTGTTCTCAAGAGGAACTCCTCCATCCACTAGGGTATCCACTATCTCAACATACCTGAAGTATTGTTGAGTCATGATTGCACCTGCTTTGAAGGTGAAGTTTTCAAACTGCTGCTTCAGGAGATCCTTCTTGTTCTCCTTGGCTTTAGAGGAGCCTTCATACATCAGCTTTAGTGCATCCCACAGCTGTTTAGCTGTTTTGCACTTCTTAAAGCCTCTGTATACATAGTTTGGGAGAGCAGTCATGGCCTTCCTATCAATCTCTACTCTTTTTCTATCTTCATCAGAGTAGTTGGCCATATCTTTTGGAATCATACCAGCACCAGTAGCAGAAGGAGTGCTGGGTATGAAAGGTCCATTCTCAACAGATTCCCACATTCTTGAATCAAGAGACCTGATGAAACCTTCCATTCTCATACACCAGGTGTCAAAATCATCAAGAGTGATTAGTGGGGATTTGTTCATGGTTCCAGTCTCCATATCATTCTTTGAGATGGATGCCATTTGGAGAGTTTAGTTTTTGTGTGTGTGAGGGATCTTAAGATGGTGAGATCTTATATCAAGAGCCTGGAAAGCTCTGATACCAATTGCAGGACCGTTTAAGGGCTTGAACAAATTACAACACAACAACATAATGAGGAGAATAACTAAACATTGATCAAACAGTGAACTGGATTAACCAAGTTGATACAAAGATCACAAGTAAAGTAATGAGACAGAACAAGAGAGTTGGGTTTCAAGGAGGCAGTATATTGCTTTCTCAAGTTCTTTTACAAATGTTACAAAGCATAAAGAAAGATACAAGAACTTGGAATACTTATACTACAACCTACAGCTGGCTATACATTGAAAGCCAGCTGGATACAATTGACTAGACACTAACAAAATCAATTGTAGGATCAAAAGGCATATCTGCCTTTTGACCTTGTGACTATGACATGCCATAGCTCACATCCTTATCTATTACAAAAAGGATAAAGTACATAAAGTAGAAAGTTACAGACTCAAGACCTCAATGTACAGTTACCAAAAGCATGGACCTTTTCACCAACTCATGTAAGTTGGTGACTTTACAGAGATGCAGCGGAAAAGGTACTTTATGGAACAGTGCATCAGATAAAGTATGTATACTAAAAGTCTTCGGAAGAAATCTGTCTTCATAGGTTGAAGCTTCGGAAGACTTTGTCTCTGAGGCTTCGGAAGACTTCATTTTTGGCTTCGGAAGATATTGGTCTTGGCTTCGGAAGATTTTACACTTAGAGTATTTTCTAGTGTATTGTGTAAAACTTCCGAAGCATTCTTTACTTCTGTACTTAGTGCATGTTGCAGAGACACATTGGATGTTTTGGGTTGCATCAGACTTAAGGAATCCTTACAAACTCCCCCTAGGCTGATGCTACCAAAACACTTAGAAGATATTCAGATGTTGGTGGTCTTCAGTACAATCATGACCATTCCTTTCTTCATTAGATGGTCAGGATCATCAAGACCTTCATAGTATCTTCTCATCTCAAAGAGATCATGCAGAGGTAAGTTGATTATGTCTTGCCAAGTGTAGACATTCTCAACACCTTGATCTCTGATTACATGCCATCTTTCTAGATTAGTAGAGTAAGTCCAGGACAAGATGGGTGTCTCAGTTGTCAGAGGAGCCACTTGCATTGGAGTTGATTGGGCTGCCTCATCATGCACTTCCTCAGGTTGATCTGACTCAGCCTGAGGTGTAGAGGTAGATGACTTCGGCTTCTTCTTCTTTGACTATGGTTTAGAAGCCATTCTCTTCTTCCTCTTAGATGACTTTAACTGAGAAGACTGGTCTGCAACACCTTGTTGATCATCCTTGTCTTTCTCAGTTGGGTGTTTCTCCCTCACAGGTTCAGAAGGAGAGGGAGTTTGACCCTGCCTTGGATCAGAAGATGAAGCTTGCTGAGGCTCAGCTGGAGATCCGGATTGAGGTGTCTCAGGTTGTTCAAACTTAACCTTCACTTCAGGTGGGACTTGACTTGGAAGAGAGTGCAAGTCAATTAGTTCACCACTCTTAATCTTCTGCTTGATCACCCTTATGTGCTCATCCAATATGGATAGAGACATGGGGCCAAGTCTCCTTCCGGAGAATCCATATAGCTTCAAGAAGCTCATCATCCTTTGTCTATCAGCAGACTTCTTCACACTCTTTTGGATGATGACTCTTGACTTTGCAGCTTCTTCCCTTAGGTTCCTTTTGGTTGTCTTTCTTTCTTTGACTAGCTCAAGTTCAAGTTGCTTTAGGTACTCAAACTCAATGAAGTCATAGGACAAGGGAAGAAGTGCATCTGCCTGATAGAAGCCTGTGGCACTCAGGTAGTTGATCATCTTGATCCTATCTTCTTCTTTATCTACCTGAGGTTCTTGTGGAGCCACATCTTCCTGTACAGGACTTTCTTGAACTGGGGAGAGAGTGGGAGCATGCTTGTAGAGTCTTTTCTGTCTCCTTTCCTTTTTGAATTGGAGAAGTAGCATTGCGTCCTCTTTCTCTTTCATCTCTCTTGACACTTCCATGTCAACCAGTTCATTCAGTTCTTCTAAGGGGAGGGAGATGATTTCATCAATATCATAGTTCCTGGTCTGTAAATAAGTAATCCTGACTGCCTCAACTCATCATCTTGAGTATTTGGTCTGGGGGCAGCCCTGATTGCAGCTTGCATAAAGCTTGATGACCCAGAGGAACTTTCTCCCCTTAGCTTCCTTTTCCTCTCTCTCTCTCTTCCTCCTCAATTTCCTCAGGAGTCATTATCCTTTTCCCTTTGTCACCCACAGACCTTTGTGACTCAGGGTGGATAGAGGCTTGGCCTTCATTGCTTGGTGTAGCTTCCATGCTCTGGCCAGAGAGAGGCTGAGAAACACCTCCACCAGCAGGTGTCTCAGAAGGAGTTTGGACCTCTGCAGCAGTTGTTGATGATGAGACAGGGGTTTAAGGGCTTGGAAAGCTCTGATACCAATTGCCTGGAAAGCTCTGATACCAATTGCAGGACCGTTTAAGGGCTTGAACAAATTACAACACAACAACACAATGAGGAGAACAACTAAACTTTGATCAAACAGTGAACTAGATTAACCAAGTTGATACAAAGAACACAAGTAAAGTAATGAGACAGAACAAGAGAGTTGGGTTTCAAGGAGGCAGTATATTGCTTTCTCAAGTTCTTTTACAAGTGTTACAAAGCATAAAGAAAGATACAAGAACTTGGAATACTTATACTACAACCTACAGCCGGCTATACTTTGAAAGCCAGCTGGATACAATTGACTAGACACTAACACAATCAATTGTAAGATCAAAAGGCATATCTGCCTTTTGACCTTGTGACTATGACATGCCATAGCTCACATCCTTATCTATTACAAAAAGGATAAAGTACATAAAGTAGAAAGTTACAGACTCAAGACCTCAATGTACAGTTATCAAAAGCATGGACCTTTTCACCAACTCATGTAAGTTGGTGACTTTACAGAGATGCAGCGGAAAAGGTGCTTTATGGAACAGTACATCAGATAAAGCATGTATACTAAAAGTCTTCGGAAGAAATCTGTCTTCATAGGTTGAAGCTTCGGAAGACTTTGTCTCTGAGGCTTCGGAAGACTTCATTTTTGGCTTCGGAAGATATTGGTCTTGGCTTCGGAAGATTTTACACTTAGAGTATTTTCTAGTGTATTGTGTAAAACTTCCGAAGCATTCTTTACTTCTGTACTTAGTGCATGTTGCAAAGACACATTGGATGTTTTGGGTTGCATCAGACTTAAGGAATCCTTACAAGTAGCTACATGCCTGCAGGTAAATATTTTATGTAAACCATTTATGTAAATTAATGGAAAACGAAATTATGTGCACGTGTTATGTGAATTATGTGCTTTTAGTAGATTTGCATACTAATGTAGGCAGGATATGAAATGCATGTGGAATGAAGAGTAAAGTAAGTGGTTAATCACAACTAGCCATCGTAATTAGGGACTTACTACACTTGACATAATCTGAGCTATTACCTTAAATGACCGTGTTGGTATTTGAGTCTTATAGGATTATAGATGGCTGGTGATAGAATTGGAAGGTCATAGGTTTCCTACTAGACTGTTTGTGATGGTCTTAGGAGGATTTGATATAGTCCTACAGATGGATTGGTTAGCAGCCTATGAGGAAAATATCGTGTGTCGCAAGAAGATGATTCGATTGATCGCACCCGATAGGAGTTTAGTGATGATTTTTGGCAATAGAGTTTGCATGGTACCAAAAGTAAATTTCGATGATGGTGGCAGAGAAGTTCATGAGACGTGGATGTGGTGCCTATCCGGCCAATGTGAAGGATGTAGATGCGACAATACCACGATTGTCAGACGTACCGATCGTGTGTGATTTCTCGGACGTGTTCCCAGAGGATCTACCATGTGTGCCACCTGACCATGAAATTGAGTACCAGATCGATCTGGTACCTGGTGCCCAACCTGTTGCTAAGGCGTCGTATCGTCTAGCTCCATCTGAAATGAAGGAATTGATGACTCAATTGTAAGAGTTGCTAGATAAGAGGTTCATTCGACCGAGTATGTGTCCATTGGGTGCTCCAGTCTCATCTGTAAAGAATGACGATAGTATAAGGATGTGCATTGACTACCGTGAGTTGAATAAGCTGACCGTAAACAACCAGTATCTATTACCGACGATCGACGACCTATTCGATCAGCTCCAGGGTGCCAGCTGGTTTTTGACGATTGACCTGTGGTCTGGTTACCATCAACTGAAGGTTAAAGAACAAGACATTCCTTAGACAGCGTTCCATACACGTTATGGACACTATGAATTTCTCGTCATGTCCTTTGGTTTAACCAACGCGCCTGCTGCTTTTATCGATCTTATGAATCGGGTATATCGGCCGATGTTGGATAAATCGGTGATAAAGTTCATTGACGACATTTTGATTTATTCAAAAAGTGAAGAGGAACATGCCGGTCATATTCGAGAAGTATTGGAGACGCTCAGAAGTGAGAAGTTATAATCTAAGTTCTCTAAATGCGCATTTTGGCCGAGAAGTTCAATTTCTGGGTCATGTGGTTAATCCTGAGAGGATCAGGGTGGACCCTACGAAGCTTGAAACGGTGATGCAATGGGAACCTCCAAAGACACCATCCGAAATTCGCAGTTTCTTTGGCCTGGCAGGTTACTACAAATGATTTATCCAGGATTCTCCAATATAGCTTCTCTTTTGACTAAGTTGACCCGAAAGGACGTAAAGTATGAACGGGGTACTGATCAGGATAATGCCTTCCTAGAAATGAAGATGAGGTTAACTCAAGCCCCTGTCTTGACATTACCTAAAGGAAACAAGGATCTGGTAGTCTACTCGGATGCCTCGTATGCAGGATTGGGTTGCGTTTGATGCAACAAGGGAAGGTGATAGCATATGCTTCAAGACAATTAAAGGTCCACGAGGCCAATTAGCCTACCCTTGATTTGGAGGTGGCGGTGGTGATGTTTGCATTGAAGATTTGGATGCACTACCTGTATGGGTGAAGTGCACCATCTTCACTGATCATAGAAGTTTGAAGTATTTCTTCGAACAAAAGGAACTCAACATGAGGCAGAGGAGGTGGTTGGAACTGATCAAGGATTCTGACTGTGAAGTTAATTACCATCCGGACAAGGCCAACATAATAGCAGATGCCCTTAGCCGAAACGAGAGACCCTAGCCCAGTTGATTATAACCTCCGATGTGAAGAAGCATGTCAAAGAACTTCAGGACAAAGCGCTAAAAGAAGATCAGATTAACTCCAAAAGGATGAAAGGTCTAGTCGTCGAGTTGGGGGAGAACACTCTTGGTGTCGGTACCCGATCGGGGATGATGTGGATTCCTTGTTATGGGGATCTATGAAGAAGATCATGGATGAGGCTCACAAGACTCGATATTCCATTAATCCCGGTGCCACGAAGATGTATCAGGATTTGAAGAAAGATTACTGGTAGCAGATAATGAAGCGTGACGTGGCTAGGTACGTGAGCAAGTGCTAGACTTGTTTGCAAGTTCAGACAGAGCATCAAAAGCCATACGGGAAGTCCCAACCCTTGGAAATAACCGAGTAGAAATGGGAGCACATCACCATGGACTTCATTACAAAGTTGTCGCGTACGGCAAAGGGATATGATGCCATATGGGTGATAGTTGATCGTCTAACAAAGAGTGCTCACTTCCTGTCGATCCGTGAGACGTTTTTATCTGAGAGATTGGCGGATCTATTTATCAAAGAGATTATATCTCGTCATGGTTTACCGGTGTCGATCGTGTCTGACCATGACAATTGGTTTACATCCATGTTTTGGAAGAGATTTCATAATGCATTGGGGACGAGGTTACATATCAATACGGCTTACCATCCTCAAACAGATGGTCAGTCGGAGGGAACCATTTTGATTCAAGAAGATATGTTTCGGGCATGCGTCATTGATTTTGGTGGAAGTTGGGACGAACACTTACCGTTAGCCGAGTTCTCATATAACAACAATTATCATGCCAACATTGGTATGCCCTCTTATGAGATGCTATATGGTAGAAGGTGTAGGAAGCCCGTGTGTTGGGGCGATATCGGGCAGAAGGAGTTGGGAAGCATTGAGGTTGTTGAGGCTACAACCGAAAAGTTGGAGAAGATCACGGCCTTTTCGAAGGAAGCAAAGGATAGACAAAAGTCGTACGCCGACATGAGACGTAGACTGATCGAATTCAAGGTGGGTGATAAAGTAATGTTGAAAGTTTCACCTTGGAAAGGGATCATCAGGTTCAAGAAGCGGGGAGAGTTAAACCCAAGGTATATAGGACCCTTCCGAATCATTGCTCGGGTAGGGGAAGTTGCCTATCGATTAGAGTTGTCCGGTGAGCTAAGTGGGATTCATCCAACGTTCCATGTATCTATTCTGAGGAAGTGTTTAGCCGACGAGGATATGGTGGTTCCACTTTGGGATATCGAGGTGGATGAACGACTCATATATGTGTAGCAACTAGTGGCCATCATTGACAAACAAGGGCTAATGAATAAAGTGGTTCCACTTGTGCGAGTACAGTGGAAGCACAGAAAGGGATCAGAATCTAGGTGGGAGACCAAGGAGGAGATGAGGCAGTATTATCCTCAATTGTTTAATGACAGACTGGTTTTGAGGACGAAACCTAAATAAGTGGGGGAGACTTGTAACGCCCCGAAAATTCAAAACGAGCCAATTAATAATAATGGGCTTAGTTGGGGGTTATTTAATATAAATAAAGAGAGAAATGGATTATAGACCAAATTAACCTTACGGGTTATGTGTTAGATGAGTTTAAGGTCCCGTGAACACCTAGTATATAAATACAAATCACCCATATTATTTCTTTTTTGCAACTCAAACAACCAACCTTCTAGAGAGAGAGTGTAGAGAGAGAAAGTGGAGAAAAGTGAAGATTTGGGGCTTTATGGATCAAAGGATTGAAGATCTGCATTGTTGGGCATTAAACAACAAGGAAATAGCAAGAATCTAGGTAAGAATCATCATCCAAACGACCCTTTTAATCATACCCGGATTCTAGGGTTTTGGGGTTTTAAAAAGTGGTAAAGAATCAACACAAAAGTCATGTGTTTATGCATGAAATCATGTAAAAAGCTTAGATATAAGTTCATGGATGAAAAACTAAGGATTTGGATGTAACAATGTTGAAGTTTTGGTTTAAAAACGGGATGGATCGTCATTTTTATGCGTCCAGAGAAACTGTGAGTTCGTGTAGAGAAACTGTCAGTTCAACAGAGAAATGGTCAATTCTTCCTGCGAAACTGTGGATTCATCCAGCTAAACTATAGTTTCACAGCCATGCATTCCAAAGAAAGTTAGGCGAAAAAGCCACACGAAACTAGCCGTGAAACTAGCAGCGACACTAGCAGAGAAACTAGCAGCGAAACTAGCAGTGAAACTAGCAGAGAAACTGTGTAGAAAATGATCTGTTTGTATGTTAACTCATATGCAGACTGTGTATCATGAGCATACTTTATGTGAAGTTATTTGCAGAGACTAGGTGAGTTCTAGATCCCTTCTTTTACAAGTTTTCAATGGATTTTTAGGGCTATTATGCATACCTTCTTGATGTTAAATGCTTAACTATATGACTTTTGAGATGTTAGCCGTAAGATGTATGATTATTGTACGAGAAGTAGGATGAATAGTTAAGCTAGTGCTCGATAGGCTAAGTGATACGAATGTGCCTACTTATGATGATTTATGAGGTTTACGATGTATTATGATGCCCTAAACTACTTTCTCTCATGATGAAAAAGATTTTTATGAAAGCTTTACTTGAATGATATATGAGTACTAGGTAAAGTATTGTGTAAAGAAAAGGGAAAGATTTTAATGAGAAGTTGAACTTAACGAATGTTACTTTGGGCTCGTTTGATGAAAAGTCTTGCAAGCACTATGATAGACTTCACTTATGTGAGTCTGATGTATGATGATGGATACGTATTCAAGAGCGGGCTATGTGCCTTGCAATGTGAATAAACTATCGTGAGTTAGCTACCGTGATGATGTGTACCAACAGGGATTGACATTTGTTGTTGATCAATAAGGAGCTCTTGCTTTGTGCAATCTTGTTTATGATGAAGTGAAAGATAACGAAAAAGTGAAAGATAATGAACATGCTTATTAAGACGCAAGAAATGTTATGTATTATGATGTATGCATGGTCATTATAAGAAGGATAAAGTTTATATTTTCTTATATTAACGAAAACTAGAATTCACTCAGCAAAGTTGACTTTTATGCATAATAGTTGGCAGGTAATGATACCGCTGAAGAGTGCAGGCATGGATGAGATAACTACTGGAACGATCCGAGTCTAGCATTCTATTTTTTGAGACGATGATCGTAATTGTGAAGTTTTTATGACACAACTATAAGAACAATGTTTTATCTTGTATTTACAATTATATATGAAAAGTTTAAATTCCGCTGCAAAATGTCATGCTTTAAATGTTTTACGCTATGAATGACCAACTGTAAGCGTTTCGGAAACTAGGCCTTACAATTGTCCTCTAATTAGTTTGATGGGCCCAATACCAATAAGGCTTGGGTTTCTAAATGTAACTAACCATCTCTTTTGTGAAGGAACAGCTCAAGACAAACAGGAATGCATGGATTATTGATAGTGACTATTCTTGGCACATGACAGGCAATGGGTCACTACTCCAAAATTTTGAGAAAATTGATGAAGGGCCAATTGCTTTTGGAGCAGATGCTAGAGGTTACATAACTAGAAGGGGCAGGGTCACAAATGGTAAGCTCAACATTGGAAAAGGTAAATTTTGTCAAGGAGCTTGGATACAATCTTTTGAGTGTATCTCATTTTGGTGAATAGAGTCATAACATGCTCTTTACTGAGCATGAGTGCATTGTTCCCAAGCCCGGGGTGGTCATTCCTCATGAGCATATCTTGTTCAGAGGCCCGAGAAAGGGAATGTGTACAAGATGGATTTGCAAGAAACATCTCCCTCGGGAGAAGTTTCATGCTTTCTATCTAAAGCAAATATTGATAAGTCTTTCCTCTGGCATAAAAGAATGTGCCATGTAAACTTTAAAAACATGAATAAATTAATTAACAATGAGTTGGTAACTGGAATGCCAAAGAAAGAGTTTACAAGTGATGACCACTGTGTTGCATGCCGGAAGGGGAAGCAACACGAGGTATCTCACAAGCCAAAGGAAAGAAACTCCATCACTACACCCCTACACTTATTACATATGGATCTCTTTGGCCCCACTAGTGTAATGAGTCTAGGAAGGACCTCTTACTATTTGGTGATCATGGATAATTTTACAAGGTTCACTTGGGTCTTCTTGCCCTGTTGAACTCTGAGAAAGATTCTAGTTTCTTAAAGGTTTGTCAATTTCTGGCTTTAACCAACTACTTCACCTCCGTAACCATTGATCCTCCACTCCATGAGGATGTGGAGAAAGCGTAATGGATGGGGAGAAGGCATTGTCTACTACAGTGTAGGGGAGGACAATCTTCATCACTCCAGCCATCATCAACATTCATCTTTAGCTGGATGATGAGGAAGGTATATTGCCCTCTCCAAAAGAAGTTGTAAACCACTCCTTTCAGCAAATGGGCTATGACGAAGATTTCTCTGTAAAGACCTTCAGGAAAGAGAAGGTCTCATCGCAGTGGAGGTACCTACTCCATGGGGTCATTCACAGCTTGTCGAACAAGCATGGGGGATGGGACCAGATTACTAATGATCTCTCCTTCGTTGTTCATGGGACCATATTCCTGATTCATGGGTCAAGTTTAGGTACTCTTAATTTGTCTATACAAATTTACTTGCAAATTTGGACTTCATAAAATATTATATGTTTCCTAGATATATTTAATACATTATCAATTATGAATTGGGCTCACAGTTGAGGGAAACAAGTAATATTCTTAAATTGGGATAGATGAATCATAACATCTTTAAAATAACGAAGAAGCCAACTGTTGGCTTCTCTGGGGTAGAAACAGCCCTTGTCCCCAAAATGTTAGAGCTCATTGCTCAAGGTGACAACCTAGCAATACAAGCTAGTATTGAACCCCCACCTTCTACTTTTCAACCATTTACACAGCCTAAAATACTCCTCACCTACCAAAGAAAATCCAAACGAACCCCTGCATTAGCTGTTCAGCTTGTGTAGGCCCCTATGTCATCACCCATACATGAGTAAGTGGACACTAGAGCTCCCACTTCTCCTGAGGAGCAGACCACTCCTATCTTATCAAGAATCAGTGCTGAGGTTCCTCATGCTCAGCCTGATGAGCTCATTAGCCCATTAGTCTTAAGCCTTCACTCTGTGTCTCAACACTCAAGTGATCAACCTTCAGGGGAAAGTTACCATCCCCAGCTTCTAGATCTAAATCAACCCATTCCCAACCTTGAATTCTATGATGATGAAGACATGGGATTCAGTGAGTACCACGAGTCGCTCTACTCTTTCCTTACTCAAAGAGAGATGAGTGCTCCTACCTCTCCCCTTTCTAGCCCACATCATTCAACCATCACTAAGGCGGATCTCCCTAAACCTGTTCAGGAGGTCCATACGGAAAACGCTCTCACTTCTGCAAGCGATTACATCATTAAGACCTCAACCATCGCAACCCTGCCCATGACACTTAATTTGAAGCTGTTAGTGAGCAGGGAAAATCCAACAGCCAAGAACATAATGCTAGTGGTGAGAGTGAAGACTTTGGTCCAATTCTCTCATCCCCTAATGATTCTTCTGATGAAGATGAGGAGAACATGAGACTAAAGGTTCAAAAATTGTCACAAACTTTCTCCTATTTAGTCTCTAAGGTTAGTCATCTGGAATATCAAGTGACTACCTTAGAAAATAGAGTCCATGATCAGCAACTTGAGATATCTTATCTCAAGGAACAACTAGCTGGGAGACCTTTTAAGGAGGGCTCATCCAGGAACACAAGAACCTGTGGATATGATTGACCTAACTCCTAGCTCACATATGCAAGAGGGTGATGCTACCAAAAAAGGGGAGAAAGTCATAGCAATCATAATACCTAGGAGTTCTTCACAGAGTATAGACATTAAGGACTCACCACCCTCATTTGCAATTGTCCATACTCATCAACTTCCTCAAGTTCACATAGATGTGGACTCACTAGACTCTTTCATTTAAAGTCTCTTTGAGGAAGGCATTCCAAGGTCTATGTCATCCCCACCCCAAGTAACTTCAAACTACATTATTAGGTGGAGGTGTGATGCTAATAGAAGAGGCATCATACATCAAAGAGTTCAAGGGCAACAAGAATTCTTCAACTTTCAGACCTTGAACTACTACGAAGGTCTTGACCTGGTCAACATGCCACTTGCCAATCCAAGCCAATCTAGGGAAGCTGACTGGCTGGCTCAAAGGATTCAAGACAAGATTATTGAAGAGTTTAGTCAAAGAAGAAGACAAAGGCAATCAGGTAATGTCATTGGTCGACCGGATGTTGAGGCAGACCCTGAGATTAGCTTCAAAGGGAAAACCTTGACTAAAGCCTAGTGATAGAGCCTGAGAGCTTGTCACAAGCACAACTACTTCAACAATCCATTCCCTTAGTGAAACACCTGCTGGTGAAGGTGTATCACAACCTCTCACTGGCCAGAGCATGGAACCTACTCTAAGCAATGAAGGCCAAAGCTCCCTCCACCCTGAGTCACAAAGGTTTGTTAGTGACAAAGGGAAAAGGATAATGACTCCTGAGGAGATTAAGGAGGAGGAGGAGAAAGAGAGGAAGAGGAACTAAGGGGAGAAAGTTCCACTGCTGGGTCTTCACGCTTCATAGAAGCTACAATCAGGGCTGCCCCCAGACCAAACACTCAAAATGATGAGTTAAGGGCAGTCATGATTACTTACTTACAGACCAGGAACTATGATATTGATGAAATCATTTCTCTCCCCGTAGAGGAATTAAATGAACTGGCAGACATGGAAATGTTTAGAGACAGGAAGGAAGCAGAGGATGCAAGGTTGCTCCTTAAAATCAAAGAAGAAAGGAGACGATAACGATTGTACAAATATGCTCATACTCTCTGTCAGTTCAATAAAGCCCTGTACAGGAGACTATGCCAACACAAGAACCTAAGGTAGATAAAGAAACTGATAGGCAAAACATGATAAACTACCTGAGTGCCACAAGACTCTACCAGGCTGCTGCACTTCTTCCCTTGTCTTTTGAGTATATTGAGTTTGAGTATTTCAAACAACTTGAACTCTATGTACTCAAAGAACAAAAGGCTACAAAGAGAAAGATGAGGGAAGACACAGCCAAATCAAGAGCCATCATCCAAAAGAGTCAAAATATATTTATTTTATCGTGTCGTAAAGCGATATGACATGTGTTAATTACATGAGTAATCGAGTTTATTATTATATAAATACAAATATATATGTACATATTTTAGGTGTATGACGCGCGTCGAACTGGAACTGATACAAGAAAGTTCGAATGTGTTAAATTGTTTGTTAGATGTGTTACAAGTTCAATTAGTTAATTGTTATTATAGCTGGTTGTTTTGTTTTGGTTCACGCCCTTTATAGAAGTTTATTATTTTCTATATTCACTCGCATCAATTCAAGGTGACTTTCATGGCCCCGTTTTATTACAAATGTTTATAAACATCAAGGGGGAAAAGTATGCTCAAGCCTTTTTATGATGTGAACTCATTTATTCTTTGGGACTATTGCGTTTACTGTTTTGTAAGTTTATATCTCATACATGTATAAATTTTCTTTGTGGTTCTTTATTCACAACTATTCAACTCTGGTGTTGTAGCCGACAGACAGATATTGATAGTACTATTGCGCTGACACCCCACCCTTGTTTGTTGGTATACTAGTTGGGACTGACAATGGCCACGGACGTTCCTTAGGGTGAATATGTTCCGACAAGATATGTGTGTACATCATAGGTTTAGTTGTGAGGTTCATGTTTACATGTGATATTGTTTGCTTATAATTGTATGCACTTATGTCCTACCAAACTATTACACAGCATCAATTGTTGTTTATTATATAACATCGAACTCACTAACAATATGTTGACCTTTTGAGCATATCTTTTCAGGTAATAATCATCAAGCGTAGCTAGAGTTGCTGGCCTTAGTGATGACTTTAAGGAAATGCATTTTAAAAACTTGTCTTTGTGTTACTGATATTATGTTCATTTGGGATTATGTTTGTTGATCATGTTTTGTTTATTTGTTCCCGGGTTCTGGGATTGAAATTTCATTTTGACGATTTGACTATGTTTGTTGTGGCATTGACTAACTACGACACAAGTCTCCATTTATGTCAGGTGACGTCATGACACGTTGGTTTTACATCATTGAATGCATCCCTATTAATTAACAATGTGTTATGACAATACCATCCGTTACATCCTCGTGCGTTCGGGGTGTAACATTAAGGATAACAAAAGAGGTGTTTAAAGCAAAATTTTGAGAACTTTGGTTTTACAAGGAGAGAAACCACGACTGCTACGTATTTCAATATGTTGAACTACTAGACTTTCTCAATGAGGTTGGGTGAAAATAGAGAATAATAATATTCTTAGAAAGTTCTTTCGGTCACTACTAAAGACATGGTCAATGTACACTATGTCTATAAGAAGAACTAAAAATCTGAAGATAGTAACTCTTTAGATCTAAGTTGGTGAAATTCAGATCTGGTAATGGAGTGTCACCCACCACATCAGCACACTTATCAAGAGAAGCTTGATCCAATGAGTGTGTGACATCATTAATGTTGTCTTTTATGGAGTGGTTATCAGTATCAAGAATTTCTTGATCACTATCACCACATCCATTTCCTCCTATATTGGAAGCTCCTTCATTTGAGTTTTGTGGCTCTGTAATAGAATTTGTAGTTTTCGACCTATAGGGTTAGTTACCATTAGAGCTGAAGTAGTTTTCTGGTTTTGTCTTCTCAGCTCGAATCTTGGGTCATGATCTCTTGTTGATAAGTTACATGTAGATCCTGAAACATCTTAAAAATATTTTTTAATGAGGTTGGTAACTAAATCAAGATCAAACAGCCAATCAGGACTACAACCTTTCACACTTGGAGTGTGCTTGTTGAAGGTCACATTGGTTGACTCCTTAACTACTATAGTTCTGAGGTTGTATACTTTATAAATCATAGCTTGGGAAGAATATCCAATTAAGTGTCCATCATCTGATTTTTTAGCAAATTTGGCTACTTGATCTTTGGTATTCAAGATGGTGCAAGGACATCCAAATGATCTGCAGAAACCAACGAAAGGTATCCTTTTGTGCCACAACTCATAAGGAGTCTTACCATAAGTCTTCACTACTAAAACCTCTATTCTACACATAGTAGGCAGTGTTGACTGCATCTGCGAAGAAGGCGATGGACAGTTTAGTGTCAGGTAACATGGTTCTTGCAGCTTTAATAAGTATATTGTTTCTCCTCTCAGCAACACCATTTTGATAAGGAGTCCTAGGAGCACTATATTATCTTGTAATATCTTTTCATCACAAAATGTATCAAGGATTTGGTTCTTGAATTCAGTTCCTTGATCACATCTTATGGTTTTGACCTTGTAATCACATTGATTCTCAATTTTCAGAATAAAGTTTTTCAAGATCTTAGAAGTCTCGTCCTTAGTTGTAAGAAAGATGATCCAAGTGAATCTTCTGAAATCATCTATGATCACTAAACAATAAGAGGTCCTTCCTAGATTCATTACACTGGTAGAGCTAAAGAGATTCATATGTAATTTGTGTGACACCTTGTCCTACTTCCTTTTCAGGCATGTAACACAATGGTCATCACTTGTAAACTCTTTCTTTGACATTTTAGTTACCAAATCATTCGTAATTAAATTATTCATGTTTTTAAAGTTTACATGCATATTCTTTTATGCCACAGGAAAGACTCATCACTATTTTCTTTAGATAGAAAGCAAGAAACTTCTACTAAATGAGACGTTTCTTGCAAATCCATCTTGTACATGTTTGCAGGACCGTTTAAGGGATGGTCACTTACAACACAACACACAATGAGTAGAGTGATTAAATCACTTAACGGATCAAATAGGGAACTAATGACAATTATAGTCTGGTACTAAGAACACAAGCAAGTATGAGACAGAACAAGAACAAACAACACAAGTATTGGTTTTCAAGAATGTTGTATATTGCTTTCAAGTTCTTTACCAGTGTAACAAAGCATAAGAAAAGATACAAGGACACAAGATACTTTATACTACATCTTACAGCCGTCCATACTTAGAAGGCCAGATAGAAACATTTGAACTAGACAATAACAAAATCAAATGTAGAGTCAAAAGGCACTTGTATATATTACTTCTCAACTCAAAGTATTACAAGACTCTTACAAGCATAAAACATGTGTTACAATGAGAAACTATATGTACTAGATCCTACAGCCGAATATACTTTGATACCAGCTGGAAACCTAAGACTAAAGCATATACTTCAATGCTAAAGTTAAGGTATCTTAGATAAAGTATTATCTAAGATATGGTAGTCATGACATGTCCATTACTTACCTTTTGTCACCAACTAAAGATGGCAACTGTACTAACTTATAAAGGTAAAAAGTGGAATAAAGTATGGTCAACTACATGGCTTTTGAGAAAATGCCATGCAGTATCTCAGAGGGCTGCAGCGGAGTGTCAGGGAGACCATACTTATGTCCACTGGATAATAGCAGTGTCTTCCGAAGGTAAGTTGGCTTCGAAAGAACAAGTTCTTCCGAAGCCACTTATACTTCGGAAGAGGCTTCTTTACTTCCGAGGCTTGAGGACTTCTATACTTCGGAAGTTGACTTCTGATCTGTCATTCTAAGTCTTGATCTTTGGAAGAAAGTTCTTTGTCTTCGGAAGTTGGAGTTTTCCTTTGGAAGTTAGTTTTACACTTTGTCTTCGGAAGTGCTCCTTTTTCCTTCGGAAGTTCCACACTTGGCTTCGGAAGTCCTTTATTTGTTGTACCAAAATATTCTAAGTGATTTGGTTTTGGTCGCACCGGCCTTTCTAGATCCAACAAACTCCCCCTAGGCTGATGCTACCAAAACTTCACTTGTTTCTGCTTCTCAAATCTTTCAACACTAGGGACAAAAGATATTTGTCTGTCTCTTTGTTCTTCCCTGAAGTGGTGCTGAGAAGCTTGTACAAGTCATTAGTGGATAGGAGATCCAGTCTATCACTCTGAATGACATGTACCCTCTGTTGTGTCCCCCTGAAAAGAGTTAGATGACGGGAGTTATAGTCATACTCCCATCTAACTGTGGATTCAAGTTCAGGACCTTCAACCATTTGTAGAAAGGCTTTGCCTTTGGTTGTTGATCCCTTCCTTTTCTCCTCCTCTCTCAGTTTCAACTCTTCTTCAACCTTGCTCCTAGCGGTTAACTCGGCCATATGAAGACTGCCTAGATGATTTCTGATATGGGCAGCTACATCAGAGTTTAAAGGGTTGGAGAATAGCTTCTCTGCTAACTCAGCAATGTCAAATCTGCTCAAGTGTAGCAGAGACGAGGCACTTAGCCTGTTGAGCTCTCCATTCTCTCTTTCAACAACAAAGTTGTGAGAAGAGTCTTTGAACCTCCATTGGATGATCTTCTTCCTAGCTGCAAGAGGTTGTCTTGGCACCCGGTCACCTTTCTTGGTATCCAGTAGAGTCACCAGCCTTCTCCTTAACTTCTTTTCTTCCTCATTCAAAGTATCTAAATTGAGGCCAAGGAGATTTGCAGCTTGGTCCAATGTTCCTTTGGGCAGATCAAGAAATTGATCTCTAGTGAGGGAACATGAGGACCCATCAACATAAGTCAAATTGGCTGAATCCTCCTCACAAGAGATATCGCTTAGGGTTGTGCAATTGATGAGCTTTGTCTTCATTGCCTTGAATTCTTCTAAGGAGAGATGTTTAGAAGGTTGAGGGGATGGTTTTATGGGTTGTTGGGTAGGTTGAGGTGTTTGGGTTCTGGCTAGAGTTTTGGGTTGGAGGATGGGTAGTTTAGGTGGTAGAGGTGAAGAGGTTGGTAGGGGTGATAGTGTAGGTTTAGGGGTGTATGGTTCAGAGGTTGGTTCGGTTTTGATGTGGAATGGAAAGGGTATTGGTTCAGGTTGTGGTTGGGTTTGAAGTTGAGGTTGAGTAGTTGATTTGAAGATCATCCCCTGTCCCCTTCTGTACATCTCCTTCCTCTTCCCCGAGCGAATGTCAGCCTTTATATCACTAACATGTCGCTGGAGGGTCTTTTCAGACATAGGACCCACTTGCCTGCCAGAGAAGCCATGAGCCCTGAGATAGCTCTTCATCCAGGCCTTCTCACCTATCTTCTTGGCAGCAGCTAGTCCTGCTTCCTCTTCCTTCTTCTTCTTCTGCATCAGTTTTTCCCCGACAACTTTCTTTCTCTCTTTCTCCATTTGATCTTGCTCTTTGTTGAAGAGCCATAAGATCGTATCATTGTTGTGTGGAGATAATTCTTCTTGAGAGAAACCTCTGGAGGTTAGGAAAATTATCCTTTCCCTCCTGAGCTGCTAATTAGCTTCTCTTTCTTTCCTCTCCTTTTCTTCTTCTAAGGCCAACCTTGCTGCCTCTTCTCTTTGCTGTTTTTGCAGCAAAGTTGCCTTTTCCAGCTCAACTAACTCCTCTAATGGTAGCAGGAGTACATCTTCATTCGCAGCTCCTAGACTGACAAGTCTATCAATGATCTTTACTCTTCTTCTATTGTTGACTGCCTCCTGGTTGGCTGTAGCTGCTTTGGTACTGGCAGCTAGCAGTTTTCTAGTTGGAAGCCTACCTTTTCTTTTGAGTTTCTCTAATCTTTCTTCCTCCTAAAGCTCTTCCTTAGTCATCTTCCTCTTTCCTTTGATGTCTTCAGAAGTGCTAGACTTTGGGGGTTCTTGGATGGAAGGTTCAGGTTGAGTAGTAGAGATGGAAGCTGGAGTTAATGCTGATGTTTGAGCTAGGGGTTGGGTGAGAAAATCCTCCCTATTAACCTCGGATGCAAGTTCTAGGATTGCATCTGTGACTATTAGATCATCAGATAAGGAAAAGAGTCCTTCCGCAGCAGCAATCTCAGATTCGGAAGTTTGAAATTGTTCTTTCGAGGCTTTGAATTGTGCTTCGGAAGTCTATGAGAATGCACTATCTGTCCCAACTGTCTCAGTTGCTGGGCCATCAGTACTTGTTTCCCCTTTGAAGTTAATCTTAGGTTCCACTTGGACCTTAGGTTGACCAACTTCCTCAATAGTGGTAGAAGGTGCATTTAACCTCTGAAGCTCTTGAGCTCCGAAGTAAATCACAGATAGATCATGACTTGGCTATTCAATAAGGGATTCCAATAGGAACTTGTTGAAGGACCTATTGAGATCTTGGAGCATCCTTTGATCCATTTGAATTACAACTAGAGGAGGCTCAGGGAAAACTGAAGCTTGTTGCATAAGATATTTTGAGCTTAGGGAAGTGAGAGCTTGACTTTGGGGTTCCTCTTGTTTTTGGCTTTGTCTCTGAACACTCTCCCGCTTTTTGGTAGCATCATCATGAGAGCTTGATGAGCTAGAGGAAGAGGTCAAAGAGACCTGATTTGGTACGTGCCTAACAGACCTCTCAATCTGTTTCTCAGCTAGTTTGGCCTTAAGATTTTCAATCTCAAGTAGCTAAGTGGCGAACCTATCCTCTAAAGTCCTAACCTTAGATTCAAGATTTGAGACTTTAGAAAGTAGGTCTTCAATGGTGAGTTATAGTCTTCCCTCATCTTCATTTGAAGAATCACGGGGAGATGAGGTAACATACCTTGTATGTTCATCCTCACCACCAGATGTGGTTTCTTGGCGCCCTGGTTTCCCTTGCTCAATGATGTCTCTTTCAGAGTCATCAAAGGGCATGGTTGCCGTAGATGTTCAGTCTCAGTGATGTTACCATTGTCCTGAGGATCCCTTGAGGCTCCTTCAGTAGTGGCAGCTGAATCTACATCAGTCCCCTCCACATCAGTGGGACTCACCTCAGTAAAGGTTTGCTGATGGGGGCTAGAGATAAGAGATCTCTCTAGGCTCTGTTGATCCTTGAAAGGGTGTTGTGGATCAACTTCATTGCCCTGAAGAGACATAATCTCTTCATCAGCTCCGATTAATAGGTCAGTAAAGGATATGGAAGTAAAACCTAGTGACCCGGGACTTTGATCAATGTCTAAAGGCATTGAGCCTGTGATGGGGCTGTCCCTTTTTTGGCTGCTTAGGGGAGTAAAACCCTCCTCTTGAGTGTATCCTTGAACCACCAGTCTTGCCTTGTTCTTGATAATCAAGCCTCTATCATCTCTCTTGTTTCTGAAAACCCATTTAGTGCCTATAGGTACTTGACCAGATGGTAGCGGATATAGGTTCCAAACCTTTTGTCTTTTGAATTGAAGCAGCTCCTCTTGCATTGATTCAACCCAGCTACTATCTTTCAAGGCATTTTCCACCTTCTTGGGTTCCATTTGGGATAAAAAGCATGAGTACAAACAGACATTCCCATTGTGAGTTTGTCCTCTTGTTCTCACGCCTTCAAAGACTTCCCTATGATGTTCTCAACTGGATGAGTGTTATAAATCCTAAGTCTAGGAATCACCTCTAGTTGCAAAGATAAATCCAAATTGGACATATTCTGCTCAGGAGCTTGAATACTTGGTCCAGCTGTTGTTTCAAGCTCATTCAATGAGGACTGATTGAATGAAAGAGAAACATCATCATTTGTTTGCTGTGAAGCATCATCATGTTTCTTTTATCAGCTTGGTGTTGTGCAGGGTCACTTGAAGAGGTTTGAAAGTCAACAGGTGAACTGCTTGTTGAAGCTCCATTATCTCTTGAGATGGTTATACTATCAGATCTTCCAATAGTGGGAACTTGATTTGCTGCAGCTCTTGGAGAACTTGTAATAGGTCTTGGAAGCTCAAACAGTTGATCATCATCAGAGTCACTTTGAGCACCTGTTCCAGCTGAAATATTCTCACAAGATGGTTTAGAATAGTTTGGAAACAATTCTAAATCAAAGATATGATCAGGGCCATTCCCCCTAACACAAGGAGTGTGCTCATTGACTACAATGTTGGAAGATTCCTCAAATCGTTGATTTTTAATGTTATAAACTCTATAAGCTTTAGAGTTAGAGGAATATTCAACAAAGATAGCATCATCCGATTTTTCAGCAAATTTTGCCAAATTGTCTTTTGTGTTAAGTATGGTACACCTGTTGCCAAAGGACCTTAGAAAGCCAATGAACGGTGGCCTCTTGTTCCATAACTCATAAGGGGTTTTTCCATGTGGCTTTACTACAAGAACCCTATTCTGCACATAGCATGCAGTGCTGACTGCCTCTGCCCAGAATGTTAGAGGTAGCTTTGAATCAGCTAACATAGTCCGAGCAACCTTAATAAGTGTCCTATTTCTCCTCTCAGCAACACCATTTGGTTGAGGACTTCTAGGAGCACTATATTGTCTGGCAATCCCTTTTGAGTTGCAGAATGAGTCAAGAATATGGTTCTTAAACTCAGTCCCTTGATCACTTCTAATTATTTTAACCTTGTGATCAATTTGATTTTCTATTTTAAGATTAAAAGATTTCAAAGTTTCAGCAGTTTCATCTTTGGTTCTTAAAAAGAATACCCATGTAAATCTAGTAAAATCATCAACAATCACAAGGCAATATGATTTCCTTCCAATGCTCATTATACTTGTGGGACCAAATAGATCCATGTGCGATAAGTGTAATGGGGTGGTGATGGAGTTAACAACTTTGGATTTATGAGATGCCCTGTGTTGCTTCCCTTTCAGGCATGCAACACGGTTATCTTTGCAGAAAAATTCCTTGGCAAACCATGTACCAAGTAATTTTTAGCCAATTTATTCATTGTCATAAAATTTACATGACACATTCGTTTATGCCATAGTGTTGACTCATCACCATTAGCTTTTGAAAGAAAGCATGGTACTTCTCCCATTGGGGAAGCATTGTTCATATCCAGCTTGTACATATCCCCTTTCCTGGGAGATCTAAGAAGCACCAATTCCTGAGGAATTGTCATCCCGGGTTTTAGGATTATGCACTCATGTTCTTTGAAGAGCATTTGATGTTTTTGATCACAAAACTGAGAAACACTTAACAGGTTGTGTTCAAGCTGTTTGACAAAGTTAACTTTGTCAACCTTTGATTTTCCATTGGATATACTTCCTCTGCCAGAAATATATCCTCCGGCCTCAACTCCAAACTGGACAGGACCTCCATCCTAATGTTGAAATTGTTGAAGGAGAGATCTGTTCCCTGTCATGTGCCTGGAGCATCCACTATCCACAATCCAAACATTGTTATTCTTGTCATATGGATGTCCCTACACATAAGATGAGATGATTAGTTTTGATTGGAAACCCAAGCCTTGTTGGTCTTGGGTTCTTCCAATGATAGTGACACAATTGAACCAAAATTTATGCATGGGGGTTCAATGGAAGTCTTTGAAGAAGAGGTTCGGGCTACAACATCTTCCTTGATCTGCCATTCTATCCCTTGGTTGATCATGGAGGATGAGCTTGTTGAAGCTTTTGTAGTTTGGCATTCTTCCGAAGCTTCTTTCGTTTTGGAAGAAGCTTTCACCATCTTTTCTTCCGAAGCAGTCTTCTTCTGGGATGGTCTCAAGGGAATCTTTTATTCTTTTGAGTCTTGACAGCTTTAGCTTCCGAAGCCTTTTTCCTTTCGGAAGAAGGATCTTCTTCCGAAAGCAGCCTTGCTTCGGAAACAAGCTTTCCCTTTTTCATCACTTGAACCATTTGATATGGTCCAAATGAGAAACCTTCCCCAACTCCTTCCTTTTTAACATTATTTGCATAATGTGTGCTAGCAGGATTGTAGTAACAATCTTTGGCTATGTGGTTTTGCAGACCATACATTATGCATGCAATGTTAATCTTTTGGGAATTTGAGGATTGCTGTTTCTTGTTCTTTTTCTCTCCATCAGCAACATTTCCCTTTAACTTCTGATCCTTTGGTAGGACAGGAGTGCTGGTACTACACCCATTTCCTGAATCAGAGTTTCCAACCACCTGGAATCCAGCTAAGATGAATACACCCTTTTGCTTTGGGTCTATCTTCAGCTTAGACTTAGCCACTTTCTTGGCAGTTTTTTTGGCTGCCTTAGCTCTTCTTCTTCTGGCTTTGGTGGTCAAGGTTTGATCATCATTGGTAGGGGAGGGTATAATTACCTGGTTCTTCCCTGTGATGGTCTCCATGGTTGCATCATTCTTTAACTCATATGAAGGTGGGTCAGCAGATGGAACCTCTTGCTCCTCAGTACCACACCTTGGCTGTCTTATAGACTCATAGGAGTGTGGTGGAGCAATTTCATTGGTTCCCAACCCACCTTTGTTTTGGTAACAAAGCTTTGAGTGCAAGGATGATGCAAGAATGGCTTGGAAGTTTTGATCGGAAATAGCATACTTCCTGGCTTGAGCCTCAGCTGTGACAAGCTGGGCTTGAGCCTCAGTCAATTTGGATATTAAATCCTTTATTTGAGTCTTATAGTTTGTGTGTTCGTGTTTTAATAGGGACACAGTTTTCTCTAACTCCTCAATTTTTCTTAGATAGTCAGATTCAGCCGTTTTAAAATCAGATTTTAAAACATTTAAAGACACAATATCGGATTTAATCTCCATATTGTAGTCCTGATACAATTTAACCTTAGCAATACAGGCAGGAGTACAGAGATGTTCATATACCTTATTTTCATCTGTTCCGGCCATGAGTGCTTGAGCAGGAGTCAGATCCTGTACCATGAAGCTCCAGTCAACTTCTTGAGCCATTGCAGCTGTTTCTAATGACTTTTCGGTGGGATTTGGTGTAGAGGGATGTGTGGAGGCCTGTGGGGTTCACGGGTTGGACTTGGGAGCCTTGCATTCCCTTGCAAAATGACCAAGTTGGTTACAGTTGTAACATTTGGCCTTGGTTTTGTCAAACCCAAATTTGCTGTTGATTGGGTTCTGAGAAATTGCCTTCCAGTTCTCTTAAAGAACTTCTTTGCTCTGTGTGTTAGTAGAGCCATTTGTTGGACTATGTCCACGTATTCCATGTCATCCGAGCTAAAGCACTCTAGATCGTCAAAGCAATATTGATAATCATTTGAGTGTCCACTTCTTGAGACAAAAGCACAGCTGTCCTGAAAGGAGCTTTGCTGAGTTTGTTGAGACCTTGGAGTCTCAGGAAATGTGATATATGGCCCGGAAGAACAAGATGGCTGTTGGGTGTAAGTCAGGTATTGTTGAGGCTAGGAGGTTCCTAAGCCTTCAGCAACCATTAATGCGTTGCTAGCAGGAAGACTCAAGGGTCTGCTTGTCTGATGGCCCCTCTTACTCTCCATTTCCAAACGGTATCCATCAAGGATGCCATAGAGTTCGGTCATGGTAAGTGTATTCAGATTCTCTGTTCTCTTGATAGAGACACAGTAGAATGTCCACTCATTGGGTAATGCACTCATGAACTTTCTTGTAAGGTCTCTAAGTTCATGAGCAATTCCCACAGATTGAAGGGAAGAAATAAGATCCATGTACCTAAAGTATTGCCGGCTAAGTGTCTCTCCAGCAACATAGGTGAAGTTCTCGAACTGCTGCTTCAGTGAGTCCTTCTTGGAGTCATTTGAGCTTGAATACATTTGAGCAAGCGCGTCAAACAATTCTTTGGCAGACTTGCAATGCTCAAACCCCACCATGATGAGTTTGGAATTACAGTCATGAGAATAGTCATAGCATTGCTGTCAATGTCCAGCTTCTTTTGGTCCTCATCAGAATAATCTTCAACAGCTTTCTCAATCATGGCACCATTTCCACCAGCTACTTTTGGCTTATACGGGCCATTGACAATGGATTGCCACATCTTGCTGTCTTGATACCTGATGAAGCCTTCCATTCTTTTGCTCCATGACCTGAAGTTTTCAGGGGTGATGATGGGTGCTTTTGTCATCATCCCCATCTTTACTTCAGATTTGTTGAGGGCCATTTTGAGTGTGGTATAAGGAGGAGTGAAAAACAGGTTGATTAGGATGGTAAGATCTCACAATCAAGAGCCTAAAAAGCTCTGATACCAATTGCAGGATCGGGTTTGACACTTAAACACTTGGATTTCTCTCAAACTCACTTACAAAACACTCAAATCAGATGAAGTAAAGTCTTTTATAAGAGTTGATAATAATATAATAAGTAGCAAAGAACACACAGAAATAATTTTCAAGGCACTTGTATATATTACTTCTCAACTCAAAGTATTACAAGACTCTTACAAGCATAAAACATGAGTTACAATGAGAAGCTATATATAATAGATCCTACAACCGGATATACTTTGATACCAGCTGGAAACCTAAGACTAAAGCATATACTACAATGCTAAAGTTAAGGTATCTTAGATAAAGTATTATCTAAGATATGGTAGTCATGACATGTCCATGACTTACCTTTTGTCACCAACTAAAGATGGTAACTGTACTAACTTATAAAGGTAAACAATGGAATAAAGTATGGTCAACTACATGGCTTTTGAGAAAACGCCATGCAGTATCTCAGAGGGTTGCAACGGAGTGTTAGGGAGACCATACTTATATCCACTGGATAATAGCAGTGTCTTCCGAAGGTAAGTTGGCTTCGGAAGAACAAGTTCTTCCGAAGCCACTTATACTTCGGAAGAGGCTTCTATACGTCCAAGGCTTGAGGACTTCTATACTTCAGGAGTTGACTTCTGATCTGTCATTTCCTTGATCTTCGGAAGTAAGTTCTTTGTCTTCGGAAGTTGGAGTTTTCCTTCGGAAGTTAGTATTACACTTTGTCTTCAGAAGAGCTCATTTTTCCTTCGGAAGTTCCACACTTGGCTTCAGAAGTCCTTTATTTGTTGTACCAAAATATTCTAAGTGATTTGGTTTTGGTTGCACTAGCCTTTCTAGATCCAACAACCTTAGATGTTGACAGTCCTCATCATGATGATGACCATACCCTTCTTCACTAGATAGTCAGGATCACTCAGATTTTCATAGTGTTTCTCATCTCAAAAAGATCATGCAGAGGTAGATTGAACGTGTCATGTCATGTGTAGACATCTTCAACACCTTGATCTCTGATTACAAGCCGTCTTTCTGGATTAATAGTGTAGGTCCAAGACAAGATGGGTCTTCCTGATACAAGAGGAGCTACTTGAATTGGAGTTGTTTGAGCTTCCTCTTGGTGCACTTCCTTAGGATGTTCTGACTCATCCTGAGGCTTGGAGGTGGATGACTCTGTCTTCTTCTTCTTTGACTTGTGTTTAGTGGCCATCCTTTTCCTCCTCTTTGGAATCTTCAACTGAGAAGATTGGCCTGCAACACCTTGTTGTTCAGTCTTGTCTTTCTCAGTTGGGTCTTCCTCCCT
The DNA here is from genome assembly GCA_025215565.1 of Flaveria ramosissima. Taxonomy (NCBI): domain Eukaryota; kingdom Viridiplantae; phylum Streptophyta; class Magnoliopsida; order Asterales; family Asteraceae; genus Flaveria; species Flaveria ramosissima. Next base: position 56,821,142 of record CM046037.1, read on the forward strand.
CACTGGTTCAGAAGGAGAGGGAGTTTGACCCTGCAGTGGATCAAAAGATGAAGCTTGCTGAGGTTCAGCAGGAGGTCCAGGTTGTCTTGTCTCAAATTGTTCAACCTCTTTTGACTCTTTTGGATAATGGCTCTTGATTTGGCTCATCATCCCTCATCTTTCTCTTTGTAGCATTTTGTTCTTTGAGTACTTGAAGTTCTAGTTGTTTGAGATACTCAAACTCAATATACTCAAAAGACAAGGGAAGAAGTGCAGTTGCCTGGTAGAGTTCTGTGGCACTCAGGTAGTTTATCATATTTTACCTATCAGTTTCTTTATCTACCTGAGATTCTTGTGTTGCCATAGTCTCCTGCATGGGGCTTTCTTGAAATGGAGAGAGAGTAGGATCATGGTTGTACAGTCTTTTCTCTCTCCTTTAAATCTAATCTCAGGGTCTGTAAGTAAATAATCCTGACTGCCCTTAACTCATTATTTTGAGTACTTGGTCTGGGGGCAGCTCTTATTACAAGTTCAATGAAGCCGAAAGACCCATTAGTGGAACTTTTTCCCCTTAGCTTCCTCTTCCTCTCTCTCTCTCCTCCTCTTCAATCTCCTCAAGATTCGTTATCCTTTTCCCTTTGTCACCAACATACCTTTGTGATTCAGGGTGGATAGAGCTTTGGCCTTCATTGCTTGGAGTAGCTTCCATGCTCTGGCCAGAGAGAGGCTGTAATACACCTTCACCAGCAGGTGTTTTACTGAGGGAATGGATTGTTAAAGTAGTTGTGGTTGTGATAATGCTCTCAGGCTCTATCACTGGGACTTCAGTTAAGGTTTTCCCTTTGAATCTAATCTCAGGGTCTGCCTCAACATCCAATCGACCAATGAAATTACCTTATTGCCTTTGTCTTCTTCTTTGACTAAACACTTCAATAATTCTGTCTTTAATCCTTTAAGCCAGCCTGTTATCTTTCCTAGATGGCTTGGATTGGCAAGTGGCATGTTGACAAGGTCAAGACCTTCATAGTAGTTCAAGGTCTAAAAGTTGAAGATCCTTCCTGCCCTTGAACTCTTTAAAGTATGAGAGCTCTTCTATCAACATCATACCTCCATCTAATAATGTAGTTTGAAGTTCCTGGGGGTGGGGATGACATAACCCTTAGAATACCTTCCTCAAAGAGACTCTTAATGAAAAAGTCTAATGAGTCCACATCAATATGAACTTGACGAAGTTGCTGAGTATGGACAATTGCAAGTGAGGATGGTGAGTCTTTAATGTCCATACTCTATGAAGAACTCCAGGTTCTGTGATTGCTATGACTTTCTCCTCCTTGTTGGTAGCATCACCCTCTTTCATAGGTGAGCTAAGAGTTAGGTCAATCACATCCACAGGTTTTTATGTTCCTGGATGAGCCCTCCTTAAAGGTCTCCCAGGTAGTTGTTCCTTGAGATAAGATATCTCAAGTTGCTGATCATTGACCCTATTTTGTAAGGTAGTCACCTGAGATTCCAGATGACTAACCTTAAAGACTAAATAGAAGCAAGTTTGTGACAATTTATGCACCTTTGGCCTTATGTTCCCCTCATCTTCATCAAAAGAATCATTAGGGGATGAGAGAATTGGACCAAAGCCCTCACTCTCACCACCAGCATGATGTTTTTGGCTGCTGGATTTCCCCTACTCACTAATAGCTTCAAATAAAGTGTCAATGGTCTAGGTTTCCATGGTGAGGTCTTAATGATGTAATCACTTGTCGAAATGAGAGCTTTTTCCATATGGACCTCCTAAACAGGTTCAGGGAGATCCACCTCAGTGATGGGTGAATGATGTGGGCTAGACAGGGGAGAGGTAAGAGCACTTATCTCTCTTTGAGTGAGGGAAGAGTAGAGAGACTCATGGTACTCACTGAATCCCATGTCTTCATCATCATATGATTCAAGGTTGGTAATGGGTTGATTTAGATCTAGAGACTGGGGATGGTAACTTTCCCCTCAAGGTTATTCACTTGAGTATTGAGACTCAGAGTGAAGGCTTTTTGATACATCATGTTCCTAGTTTATGTTCTTAATTGTAAAAGTCTTTCATTTCTTACACATATGTAATGTGAATTCTTAATGAAAAATGATATGCTTCTTGATGTTTATTTGTCTTTAAATATTTCATATTATTATTGTATTTAGTATAATTCATATGTATGAACATCATATATAGGTTTGAGGTTGTTGTACATAGTTCTAAGTCAATAACGATTGACAAATGTGTTCAACTTAGTCGGGTGGTTATTCATGCTAATGGACCATACGCAGGAATGAATCATACTTATGGATCAGTCGCACGACTAAACCAGGAGACTGGATCAGTTGTATGACTGAGACATAATATTGATTCAGTCGCATGACTGAACCTTCAGTCGTGCGTATGAATCAATCGCATGAGTCAGTGGCACGACTGAACCATGCTAATGGTTCAGTCATACGAATAAAAACTAAAAACCTATAAATACCACATAATTCGTGAAAAAAGAGAGACTTTGAAGATTTACAAACCCTTGCCATCGAGAGCGTCCTAAACAGCCTATCCAACTTCATAGTTCGTTCCCGATCAATTTCTAATCAATTCTTAACGTTTGTTTCATCGTTAGATCAATCAGGTTGTCGTTCTCACTGATTGGATTGCCAATGAAATAAGATTCCACACTATTTGATCTGGTCTCACGCAGAATCCGTTAGTACTCTGTGCGAAAACGGTCCTAACAAGTGGTATCAGAGCCTTGGCTCATGATTTTGCGTGGATTCAATTGGTTTTGGTGTTAAAACCTACGTTTTCAATCAAAAGAGACACCTTTTTGCTCAAAAAAAATTGTTTTTGACGTTTGCATGTGTTAAAGTTTCGATTGTGTCAAAGTGTTCAAAATATTCGATTTTTCAAACACAGCAGCCTTCAGTCGCACGATTGGACCATTTGTACGACTGAACCCATTCGTATACTCTCATTCATACGACTGAACTCAGTCTATCTCTCATTTTCATGGTCAAGCAGCTCCAGTCGGTTGATTAGAATCGTCCTGCTCATTCGCACGACTGAATCCAATCGCACGATTGAATTCATTCGTATCTTTCTTTCGCACGAGTGACCCATTCGCATAGCTTATTTGCACGAGTGAATCTGTCTCGTTCCAAGTTTACCAAGTTTAAAGCAATGGAAGACCAGTTTGCTGCATTCACTGCTGGAAAGGACTTGCGTATCCAGAACCTTCTACTTCTGGAGAATGAGATTGGAAACCAAAAACCACCGAAGTTGTTAACTTTGGATGAATACCCACAGTGGAAACAACGGTTTGAAATCTACTTGAATGGAGTTGACCCAAACCTTTGGACATCCATTGAGACTGGTTACACGGTACCAGTCAGTGCCAATGGAGTTAAGTGAGATTGGAAACCACAACATCCATTGAGAAGACTCTGCATAATGCTGAAAAGAAAGCATATGCCTGGTTGACTCAGTCTATACCTAAGGACATATTTCATCAGTTCTCTGAGAACAAGCAGTCTATGAAATTATGGAGGCCTTGGAAAAGAGATCCGAAGGAAATTCAACTCTGAAAGCACTAAAGGAAAAAACTATTAAGAAAGAATTTGACAATTTCTCTTCGATTGGGAATGAAAGCTTGGATGACATTATTGATCGATTCTATCATCTGATGAGTGAGTTGCACACTCTTGGCGTGACCACATCCATGGAAGATAAAGTCTCTAGTTTTGCTGATGGTCTGCCAGACAAATGGGATCCATTTGTGTCTAATCTGAGACAAAACGCCACTCTTGCTACTTTAGACATAAATGATTTCATTTTGAAGTTAAGGGAGGAAGAACTACGAATGAAATACAAGTCAAAGAAAGGATCCTATGTTTAGAATCCTGCACTATACAATTCAGTTCCAACTCCGGCTGCTTCAGGTGCACCACTACAAACGGTGTTTGTGTCTAGCTCTTCTGCTCCTTCCCAAAGCAGTGCATCAGGAACCGTAACATCAAGGTCATCTGGAACACAATACATAGTTCCTGAGGCAAATACTACAAAGTTGAAGACCGAGAATCTAGGAAATGTCACCGTGGAAGTTGCTAAAGAGCACATGGATGTTCTAGCTGATGTTGTTCAATCTTATGATGGATTAGTTGCTCATAAGATTGGAAACTGTCATCTTGCTGACGAGGACTACGAGCAAGTTGATGAAACTAAGCTAGAACGCATGGATATTATGTGGGCCTTGGCTAGTGCTGTTAGAAGAGCCAAGAAGTTTGTTAAAAAGTCAGCGCAAGATTTGGTTGCCACTAAAGATACGACATTTGGATTTGACAAAACCAAATTCACGTGTTTCGATTGTGGTGAAAAGGGCACTTCAAACGTGAGTGCGTAAAGCCAAAGAAGACTGGAAATGGAAATCCTTTTCCTACATTCAACCGACAAGACAAAGATAAGATTGGAGCTTCATCATCAAGTCAAGAGTCTAAGGCTTTGGTTGCTCAAGGTGATGAAGGACAAGACTGGTCCTTTCGATTCGTTTCTCAGGGTGAATCAAACATTGCTTTAGTTGATACATTGGATGATGGACCTGCAAGTGAAGGAGACATCATAGCTGAGCATTCACTTTCAGATATCGAAGAAGCTATGAATGTCGTTGATCATTTGGTTAAAGAAGAGCTAAGTGCTACAAACTCAGAATCTCCAGTCACCGAAGAGTCTTACACTGCTTTGATGGCTGATTCGTCTAGTTCTACACAGGTATGTTCTAAAGATGAATTATTTGAAAAACATGCATGTACTAAATGTGATAAATTTAGGGAAAGCCTTGATTTAAAATTTGCTAGGTTATTAGAACATAATGATAATCTGGTAAATGATTTACAACTCTTCACTGAAGCAAATCGTGTTTTAAAACAAAATGAGTGTAGCTTCAAAGAAAAGATAGAACTGTTGGGGAAACAACTAAGGGAAACCGAGGTTGTTGCCTTAAATCAATCAAATGACATCAAGTTCTATTTAAATTCTTTGGAGGAAACTAAGAAGGAAAAAGCAGTTTTGCAAGTCGAAGTTGATTCATTAAAACAAAAACTGCACAGTTTGGCAAGTTCTTCTCACATTGTTCAGAACCTAGTGAAAGAACGGAATGCAGGGGAAGGTCTGGGTTATAAGGTAGTACCTCCACCACATAAAATCCTTTTGAACACTAAATGTAGACCAATTAATAATAACCTAGTAAAGGATCATGTGGTGTCTACTCCTCTGGTCAGTGATCCGGATTCTATGGGTAAACCTGTGAAATCTGTCACTAAACAGAAGGATTCTACTTTGGGATCGAAAGATAAGATACCTGTTGAGGATTTGGGTAATAAAATTGAAAAGGTTAAATTAGATTCAGGTTCACAAACATCTATTTCAGAACCTAAAAGGTCTAATCCAATGAACCTTAAACGTGTTAATCATCAACATCCTAATAAAATGAAAGTGAAAAAAATATCACAACCATTAAATTTGTTAAAGAAGGTGAAACATCTACAAAGGAAGAGAAACAACCCAACTGGACATATCTCAAACCACGACCAAACTCAACCCCACATCACAACTTTCTTCAAACTGTTGAAGGAAGATCCTGCTACAGTTGGGGAAAACGAGAACATATCTCTCCAAATTGTCCTTATTATTAGACACCTAAAAAAATCTGAACTTTTTGATGAAAAACGAAGATTTCTGAAATTAGATCTAATGTGTCACCTAAGGTTACAACGAAGATTATTAGTGAACCTAAAGTTCAAACCATAAGTCAGTCATCTGTTTACCACAAACAGGCCTTACACAAAACTGGTTTATGGAAGATCAAAACAAGTAATGTGTCTGATAGTGAGAATAAGAAGAAGAAAGATGTGCCCTCATCCTCTGAAGGACAGTGGATTGAGTTCATGATGTGGATACCTTTGGGACACCCAAGCCAGTTAAGACTTGGGTCCCAAACCTGAGCTAATCAATTCCTTTGTATGTGCAGGGTGTCCGCTACAACGCTATCACTAATACCTGGATTATTGATAGTGGGGCTTCCAAACACATGACCGGGAATTCGTCTCTCCTTTTCAACGTCAAGCAAATTAAAGGGGGACACGTATCGTTCGCTGGAAATAAAGGAGGTTACATCACCGCTTAAGACGAAGTGGGAAATGAGAAAGTGAAGTTTGACAAGGTCAACTACATTCAAAAACTGCAAAACAACTTGCTTTCTATCTCCCAAATCTGTGATAAGAGATTCAAAGTTGTGTTTGACAAAAAGAAGTGCTACAAGTTGAAGAAGGAGTATGTTGTTGAGGATGACAAAATTCTAATGTCTGCTTCAAGATATAATGATCTGTATGTCTTGGATCTATCAAAAGCCTCCACAACTGAGTATACTGCCTAGTGCTTCTTGTCAAAGGCAACAGAGAGGGATACAGTCTCCTGGCATAGGAGAATGGGACACATTAATCCTAGGAAGATGAATCATCTGGTTCAGAATGATTTGGTGAATGAGTTACAGTCAATAATTTCCAACTCCTAGATTTTTGCGTAGCATGTAAGAAAAGGAAACAGACCAAGAAGTCTCACAAAGCAAAGAAAGTCAATTCTATCGACATTCCTCTCGAGCTTCTACACATGGATCTGTTTGGCCCAGTCGGTACAAAGACCACTGCTGGTGATTGGTACCGCTTTGTAGTAACTGATGATTACTCAAGATTCTCTTTGGCGATGTTTCAGAAAGCAAATTCAGAGACATTTGAATCATTCAAGCATCTAGTCACTACATTGGAATCGCTCTACTAGCTAAAAGTAAGAAAAATTCGATCAAACAACAGAACAGAGTTCAAGAATCAGTGGATGGAGGCATGCTGTCAAGAGAAAGGAATTGTTCATCAATTTACTTCTGCTTACACTCCACAGATGAATGGGGTTGCTGAAAGAAAGAATCAAAGCTTGATAGAGACAGCAAGGACAATGTTAGTCGACTCTAAGCTGCGCATTCAACTCTGGAACGAGGCAGTGGCTAATGCATGCTACACTCTCAATCGAGTCTTAGTGGTCGAACGTCATGGAAAAACGTGTTATGAATTGCTCCAGCGACGTAAACCCAACTTGGAGTATCTAGAACCATTTGGAGAACCGTGCATGATGTTAAAGAAAATTAAGACTTGAAAGTTTTGTGAGAAGGCAAAAGAAGGTATCTTTCTAGGATATAGTATACTAGACAAGAGAGTTTATAACAACTCAACGGGTCAGGTAGAAGTGTGGTACAATGTTGATGTCCAAAGATACACCACCCCCTGCTGGTAAAGGAACTTCTTTCTTCTTTGACTATGATTGTTTCTTCAAGTCCTTCAATCTACCTCCTTCTCATCCTGATGATGAGTTACCTGCTCGAATGATGTACGATGTTTTGAATACTCCTCCACTAGACCTGACATCATCGTTTCCATTAGACGATACTTCTAGCCCTTCAGGGGGAGAGCTTGAAGTAAGTGAGTCTTCCTCTGATGATGAAGCAGTTGAGACTGCAAATGTGGACCAGGAGGAACAGGTTCCCACTACCGAAAGTACACAATCATCTGATCTTGATGCCTTTGAAACTTCTGAACCCCGTACTCCAACAGCCATAGACACTGAACCTGGGATTCAAAATCTAGATAATGAGGTAGCTGTTCCCACCACTCCCGAAACTCAAGTTAATGTACATCATCCCCTAGACAACATCATCGGGGATATTCTATCGGGAGTTCAGACACGAAATCAGCTATACTCAGCTGATTATGCCGCAGTCATGGAAAAAGGATATCTACACGATGGAGCTTATCGATGTTTTGTGTCTCAATTTGAGCCAAAATATGTAAGTGAAGCTTTAAACGATGGGCATGGGTTAGTGCTATGCAAGAAGAACTCCTTTAATTCAAGAAGTTAGGAGTAAGGACTCTTGTGGATAGACCAAAAAGGGCAAAGGTGATTGGCACTAAATGGGTTCTTAAGTGTAAGAAAGATGACCAATGGGTTATAATCAGAAACAAGGCTCGGCTTGTTGTTCAAGGGTTTAGACAAGTCGAAGGCATTGACTACAATGAAGTGTTTGCACCTTAGCCTATGCATCCTACATAAAGATCAAAGTTTATCAATTGGATGTGAAAAGTGCATTACTTCATGGTGAAATCCGTGAAACGGTGTACGTCAGTCAACCCGAAGGAATTGAGGATCCTTATCATCGGGATAGAGTTTATAAACTGGACAAGGCTCTTTATGGGCTTCATCTACTGAAACATGGTTTTCGCAGAGGGGTTATTGACTACACGTTGTTCATCAAAGAGAAAGATGATGATTTACTACTGGTACAGATATATGTGGATGACATAATCTTTGGTTCCAAAAATGAAGCATTGTGTAAAGAATTCAAATCAGTGATGAAAGCTGAGTTTGAGATGAGTGCCATGGGAGAGATGAAGTTATTTCTTGGGTTACAGGTGGATCAGACACTAAATGGAATCTTCCTACATCAGTCCAAATATGTAAGAGATATGCTTAGTCGGTTCGACATGGAGAATGCAACGGTTGCTGGGACTCCACTTGCCACGAACCATGATGTAGCACCCGACGAAAATGGTGATCTGGTAGATGCCACTATGTACCGAGGAATGATCGGATCTCTGATGTACCTCACAGCCTCTCGTCCTGATATTGTACGCCACGTGTCTTTGTTCCAAATATCAGGCTAAACCAAAAGTGAATAATCTAATTAGGGTTAAAAGGATCTTTCGTTATCTGAAGGGTACTCCAACACTTGGGTTGTGGTATCCTCATGATGATGACTTTGAGCTTACAACTTATAGTGACTCGGACTATGATGGTTGCAAGATGAGTTACAAGTCAACATCAGCGGGATGTCAGTTCTTTGGAAGATGCTTAGTCACCTAGCAGTGTAAGAAGCAAATATTTGTTGCTCTGTCAACATGTGAAGCTGAATATGTTGTTGCTGCAAGTTGCTATTCACAAATCATTTGGATTCAACAGCAAATGCGAGAATACGGTTTGAAATTTTCTAACACCCTATCTTTGTTAGTAATTCTGCTGCAATAGCTGTCACCAAAAATCCGGTCCAACACCCAAAAACTAAACACATCGGTATTAATTATCACTTTATACGTGATTGTTTTGAAAAGCAATTAATCGATGTTGGTAAAAATAAATACAGATTTTCAACGCGCCGACCTCTATACAAAAGCTTTTGACAAACCTTGGTTTTTCTATCTTTTGGAGGTCAATGGCGTGAAAAAAACAAAGTGATGTGATTCTATAAGAATCGAGTTCTTAGTCCGACAAATTTTCTTATTTTTTATTTTTTTTAATTTTCTTTTCTAGTCTTTTAAAATTCAAAAACACAAAACCTTTTTCGGTTTTAAAATTTTAAAGGGAGAATAGTTTAGTTTCAGTATTTAATTACTTAAAAAAAAGGGGGTGGGCAGAAAAGCTGATTGCAAAGAAATCAAATCTGTGATATTGATTTAAAAATTATGGAAAATGATAGTTGACAGGAAACTAATTGTTTGGGACATCAAAAGGATTTAAATGAACAAAATGCTATATTCATATTACAAGTCTGAGAAGTCTAAGCAAAATAAAAAAAATGATAGTAAACTAGTCTGCTACTGAGGTAACATAGAGAAAGTAGGCCTAGGGGTTGCTAGTTCATTATATGATGTGTCGGTAGATTCAACACAATAGACGAGTAGACTTCATTGGTGAATCAAATTAAAACTAATTTTTTCAACTTGCTGTGGGTTTTCATCCATCCTATATAATTGGAAGGCCTAAGGTGGTGTTGAAGTGGAGTTCCTCACGCATAATGTCTAAGATTCCTTTACGGGAGATGCCTCAGGACTTCAGTCCACACTTCAAATGATGGTATTATGACTGGAGGACGGGGGAAGCGGTCATAGTTCTAAACAAGGAAGGGAAGATCGATACTATCAGGGTATTTAAACCAATGTGGCTTACAAACTTGTCTGCTGAAGATGTTTACACTCTATACAAGTGGCCATTGTTCTATGTCACGCAAGATATTGTACAAGCTCTACAATTCCAACATGTTATACGGCTTTGCTTTGCATTTGAGATACACGCGGGAGTCACTAAAGAAGAGAAGTATAAGAAATTCCAAGAGCATGTGAAGAATGTTAGAAAATAGGATAAACTAGGTCCAAGGGCGAGTTTGTTGATACATCATGTTCCTAGTTTACGTTCTTAACTGTAAAAGTCTTTCATTTCTTACACATATGTAATGTGAATTCTTAATGAAATATGATATGCTTCTTGATGTTTATTTGTCTTTAAATATTTCATATTATTATTGTATTTAGTATAATTCATATGTATGAATATCATATATAGGTTTGAGGTTGTTGTACATAGTTCTAAGTCAAAAATGATTGAGAAATGTGTTCAACTTAGTCGGGTGGTTATTCATGCTAATGGACCATACTTATGTACCATATGAACGAATGAATCATACTTATGGATCAGTCGCACGGCTAAACTAGGAGACTGGATCAGTCGTATGACTGAGACATAAGATTGATTCAGTCGCACGACTTAACCTTCAGTCGTGCGTATGAATCAATCACATGAGTCAGTCGCACGACTGAACCATGCTAATGGTTCAGTCGTACGAATGAAAACTAAATCTTATAAATACCACATAATTCATGAAAAAAGAGAGACTTTGAAGATTTACAAACCCTATCCGTCCAGAGCATCCTAAACAGCCTATCCAACTTCATAGTTCATTCCTGATCGATTTCTAATCAATTCTTAACGTTTGTTCCATCGTTAGATCGATTAGGTTGTTGTTCTCACTGATTGGATCGTCAATCAAATAGGATTCCGCATTATATGATCTGGTCTCACGCAGAATCCGTTAGTACTCCGTGCGAAAACAGTCCTAACAAGGCTTAAGGCTGATATGCTAATGAGCTCATCATGCTGAGCATGAGGAACCTCAACACTGATTCTTGATGAGATGGAAGTGGTTTGCTCCTCAGGAGAAGTGGGAGCTCTAGTGTTCACTTCTTCCTGTATGGGTGATGACATGGGGGCCTGCACAAGCTGAATAGCTAATGCATGGGTTCGTTTGGATTTTCTTTGGTAGGTGAGGAGTATTTTAGGTTGTATAGGTGGTTAATAAGTAGAAGGTGTGGGTTCAACACTAGCTTGTATTGCTAGGTTGTCACCTTGAAAAATGAGCACTAACATTTTGGGGACAAGGGCTGTTTCTACCCCAGAGAAGCCAACAGTTAGCTTCTTCACTATTTCAAAAATGTCGGGCTTCATCTGTCCTAATTTAAAATATTATCTGTTTCCCTCAACTGTGAGCCCAGTTCATAGTTGAGAATGTATTGAACATATCTAGGAAACATATAATATTCTAAGGAGTCCAAATTTGCAAGTAAATTTGTATAGACAAATTGAGAGTACCTGAACTTGACCCCTTGAACCATTCCATGAACAATGAAGGAGAGATCCTCATGAATCTAGTCCCATCCCCCCATGCTTGTTGGACAAGCTGTGGATGACCACATGGAGTAGGTACTTCCATTGCGATGAGACCTTCCCTTTCCTGAAGGTCTTTACAGAGAAATCTCCTTCATAGCCCATCTGCTGAAAGGAGTGGTTTACAGCTTCTTTTCGAAAGGATAATTCATCTTCCTCATCATCTAGTTGAAGATGATGAGACCTTCCTGTAAGGATTCCTATAAGTCTGATGCAGCCAAAACATCCAAAGTCTCTTTGCAAGCATGCACTAAAGAACTGCCGTAGAAATGCTTCAGAAGTTTTACACCATGCACTAGAAATATTCTAAGTGTAAAATCTTCCGAAGCGAAGACCAATATCTTCCGAAGCCAAAAGTGAAGTCTTCCGAAGCTTCAAAGACAAAGTCTTCCGAAGCCAAAGAGTGAAGACAGATTTCTTCCTAAGACTTTTAGAGATATGCCTTTATCTAATGTACTTTACCATAAAGCTGGACCACATTTCCGCTGCTACTCTGTAAAGTCACCAACTTACATGAGTTGGTGAAAGGTCCATGTTTTTGGTAACTGTACATTGAGGTCTTGAGTCCATGCTTTCTACTTTTTGTACTTTTATCCTTTTTGTAATATATTAGGATGTGAGCTATGGCATGTCATAGTCACAAGTCAAAAGGCAGATCTGCCTTTTGACTCTACATTTGATTTTGTAGTTGTCTAGTCAATTGTATCCAGCTGGCCTTCAAAGTATGGCCGGCTGTAGGATGAAGTATAAAGTATCTCAAGTACTTGTAACTTTCTATCGATGCTTTGTAACTTGTAATAGAACTTGAGAAGCAATATACAGCATCCTTGAAAACCAAATACTTGTGTTGTTTGCAATCTTGTTCTGTCTCATAATTTCTTGTGTTCTTAGCATCTTTCATTAACAAGTTAATCAGTTCCTGCAGGATCGGGTTTTGTCACTTAACACTTGTATTTCTCTCAAACTCACTTATAATATCACTCAAACAAGATGAAGCAATGCCTTTGACAAGAGTTGATAATAATATAATAAGTAATCAAAGCAACAAGCAGAAATATTTTCAAGGTACTTGTATATATTACTTCTCAACTCAAGATTACAAGACACTTACAAGCTTAGAACATGAGTTACAAAGAGAAACTATATATACTAGATCCTACAGCCGGTTATACTTGATACCAGCTGGAAACCTACGACTAAAGCATATACTACAATGCTATAGTTAAGGTATCTTAGATAAAGTATTATCTAAGATATGGTAGTCATGACATGTCCATGACTTACCTTTTGTCACCAACTAGAGATGGCAACTGTACTTAACATAAAAAGGTAAACAGTAGATTAAAGTATGGTCAACTACATGGCTTTTGAGAAAACGCCATGCAGTATCTCAGAGATTTGCAGCGGACTGTCAGACAGACCATACTTATGTCTACTGGGTAATAGAAGTGTCTTCCGAAGGTTAACTGGCTTCGGAAGAACAAGTTCTTCCGAAGCCACTTATACTTCGGAAGATGCTTCTATGCTTCCGAGGCTTTAAGGACTTCTTTATACTTCGGAAGTTGACTTCAGAACTTTGTCTTCAAGTCTTGAACCTTCGGAAGTAGCTTCTTTACCTTCGGAAGTGGGAGTTCTCCTTCGGAAGTGTATTTTACACTTAGACTTCGGAAGAGCTCTTTCTTCCTTCGGAAGTCCCACACTTGGCTTCGGAAGTCCTTTGTATGTAGTACTCAAAATCTTCTAAGTGATATGGTTTTGGTTGCAACAGCCTCTTATGATCCAACAAACTCCCCCTAGGCTGATGCTACCAAAACTTCACTTATCTCTACTTCTCAAAGTTTTCAGCACCAGGGACAAAAGATATTTGTCTGTCTCTCTGTTCTTCCCGGAAGTGGTGCTGAGAAGCTTGTACAAGTCATTCATGGATAGGAAATCCAGTCTATCACTTTGAATGACGTGCACCCTTTGTTGTGACCCCCTGAAGAGAGTTAGTTGACGGGAGTTGTAGTCATACTCCCATCTAACTATGGACTCAAGTTCAGGACCTTCAACCATTTGAAGAAAGGCTTTGCCTTTGGTTGCTGATCCTTTCCTTTCCTCCTCCTCTCTCCGTTTTGACTCCTCTTCGACCTTGCTTCTTGCAGTGAGCTCGGCCATGTGAAGGCTGCCTAGATGATTTCTGATGTGAGCAGCTACTTCGGAGTTTGAGGGGTTGGAGAATGGTTTCTCTGCTAACTCAGCAATATCAAATCTGCTTAAGTGTAGCAGAGATGAGGCATTCAGCCTGTTAATCTCACCATTCTCTCTCTCAACAACAAAGTTGTGAGAAGAGTCTTCGAACCTCCACTGGACTATCTTCTTTCTGGGTACAAGAGATTGTCTTGGTACCCTATCTCCTTTCTTTGCGTCCAGCAGAGTCACCAGCCTTCTCCTCAGCTTCTTTTCTTCCTCATTCAATGTATTTGAATTGAGGCCAAAGAGTCTTGCGGCTTGGTCCAAAGTTCCTCTTGGCAGATCAAGAAACTCATCTCTTGTGAGGGAACTTGAGGATCCATCAACATAAGTCAGGTTGACTGTATCCTCCTCACATGAGATGTCGCTCAGAGTAGTGCAGTTGATGAGCTTGGTTTTGATCGCCTTGAATTCCTCCATTGAGAGATGTTTGGAAGACTGAGGGGATGGTTTGATTGGATGTTGGGTAGGTTTAGGAGGTTGGGTTCTGGGTAAGGTTTTAGGTTGGATGATGGGTAGTTTAGGTGGTTGAGGTGAGGGAGTTGGTAGTTGTGATGGTGTAGGTTCAGGGGTGAAAGGTTCAGGTTCAGTTTTGATAGGGAAAGAAAAGGGTATTGGTTCAGGTTGATGTTGGGTTTGGATATTTGGCTGAGGGGTGGCTTTGAAGGTCATCCCCTGTCCCCTTCTATACATCTCCTTTCTTCTCCCCGCACGAATGTCAGCCTTGATGTCACTGACATGTCGTTGGAGAGTCTTCTCAGACATTGGACCCACTTGCCTGCCAGAGAAGCCATGAGCTTTAAGATAGTTCTTCATCCAAGCTTTGTCACCTATCTTCTTGGCGGCAGACAGTCCAGCCTCTTCTTCCTTCTTCTTCTTCTCTACCAGCTTCTCCCTTGCAGCTCTCTTTCTCTCCTTCTCCATTTGATCTTGCTCTTTGTTAAAGAGCCACAAGATCGTGTCACTATTGTGTGGAGACAACTCCTCTTGAGAGAATCCTCTGGAGAGTAGGAAAGTGATCCTTTCTCTCCTAAGCTGTAGATCAGCTTCTCTTTCTTTTCTCAGCCTTTCTTCTTCCAAGGCCAACCTTGCAGCTTCTTCTTTTTGCTGTTTTTGCAGCAGGGTTGCCTTTTCAAGCTCTATCAGCTCCTCTAATGGTAGCAGGAGTACATCTTCCGAGGCAGCCCCTAGACTGACAAGTCTATCAATTACCTCCACCCTTCTTCTATTGTTGATTGCCTCTTGGTTGGCTGCAGCTGCTTTTGAACTTGCAGCTAACAGTTTCCCAGTTGGCAGTCTTCCTTTCCTTTTAAGTTTCTCCAGCCTTTCTTCTTCCTGAAGCTCTTCCGAAGTCATCTTCCTTTTGCCTTTAATGTCTTCGGAAGTGCTAGACTTTGGTGGTTCTTGGGTACAAGATTCAGGTTGGATGGTGGAGGTAGGAGCTGAGGTCAATGCAGATGTAATGGCTAGTGGTTGGCTGAGAAAGTCCTCCCTATTAACCTCAGATGCAAGTTCCAGAATTGCATCTGTGACTATTAGATCATCGGAAAGAGAGAACAGTCCTTCCGCAGCAGCAATTTCAGCTTCGGAAGTTTTAGTTGGTTCTTCCGAGGCTTCGAATTGTGCTTCGGAAGCCTGTGAAAACACACCTTCTGTCCCAACTGTTTCAGTTGCTGGGCCATCAGTCCTAGTTTCCCCTTCGAAATCAATCTTAGGTTCCACTTGGGCCTTAGGTTGACCAACTTCCTCAACAGTGGTAGGAGGTGCATTCAACCTCTGAAGCTCTTGAGCTCCAAAGTAAATCACAGACATATCCGGACTAGGTTGATCAATTAGGGACTCTAAAAGGAACTTGTTGAAGATCCTATTTAGATCCTGAAGCATCCTTTGATCCACTTGAAACACAACTGGAGGAGGCTCAGGGAAGATGGCAGCTTGTTGTCTTGAGCTCAAAGAAGTGAGAGCTTGACTGATGGAATCCTGTCTTTGGCTTTGTTCCTCAACATTCTCCCCCTTTTTGGTAGCATCATCTTGAGAGGTAGATGAGCTAGAGGAAGAGGTCAAGGAGACTTGAACTGGTACATGCCTAACAGATCTCTCAATCTGTTTCTCAGCTAGTTTGACCTTGAGACTTTCAATCTCAAGTTGCTGAGTGGCAGACCTATCCTCTAAAGTCTTAACCTTTGATTCAAGGTTTGAGACTTTAGAAAGTAGGTCTCTTATTGTGAGTTGCATTCTTCCCTCATCTTCTTTTGAAGAATCACGGGGAGATGAGGTAACATACCTAGTATGTTCATCCTCACCACCAGATGTGGTTTCTTGGCACCCTGGTTTCCCTTGCGCAATGATGTCTCTTTCAGAGGCATCATAGGGCATGGTTGCCGTAGATTCAGTCTGACTATCGTTACCACTGTCCTGAGGATCCAATGAGGCTCCTTCAGTAGTGGCAGCTGAATCTACATGAGTCCCCTCCACATCAGTGGGACTCACCTCAGTAGGGCTTTGCTGGTGTGGGCTAGAGACAGGAGGTTTCTCTAGGCTCTGTTGATCCTTAATGGGGTTTGTGGATCAACTTCATTGCCTTGGAGAGACATAGTCTCTTCACCAGCTCCGGTCAATAGGTCAGTAAAAGAAAAGGAATTAAGACCTAAGGACCCGGGACTTTGATCAATGTCAAAAGGCATTGAGCTATCCCTTTGTGGCTGCTCAGGGGAGTATAGAGACTCACCCTGAGGGCTATCAGCTGGGGTTATGGGCTCATGGGTCTGAGACTGAGGAGACTCAAGACCCATATTGAGGTCAATAGTGAAGGATTGGGGGACCTCTGGCTGAGTGGGAGCCCCTTGTTCCACTCTAGCCTTTTTGGTTTGAAGAGGAGGGGCTTGTTCAATCAGAGTAGATTGAACAAGGGTTCGTTTGGTACGTCTCTGATAGGTGACTTTGATTGGAGGAGAAGGTAGATTTGGAATGGTGAGGGTAGTTGCTGGTGTGGGTTCATCACCTGTGGGTATAACAGGGATGTCACCAGGAGCCATTGGCTCAATCATACCTGGAAGTAGTGCGGTATCCCTTCCAGTGTAGTTGGTAGACACTCTCTTCAAAACTTTGAAGATGGTCGGCCTCATTTGAAGAGCAGACAGAGCAGCTGCACAGACAAGCTTACTCTGATCTAGCTCGCAGTTGATTATGTGCTGTAGAAATCTGGGATACATAAAGAATGTGTCCCTTTGCAGATTTCCCATGAGATTAGTCAGCACAAACCTGGAGTAGTTGAAGCGCAGGCCTTGTACCAACCCATGAACTAGGCACCCGAGTTCATAGGGAATTTGATCCCATCCCCCGGATTTGTTAGATAAGCAGTGAAGAACCACATGTAGCAGGAACTTCCACTTGTAGGAGAAGTTGAATTTGTAGACTGTAGACCTGCTAACATCTCCACCGTATCCCATTTGGAGATAGGAGTTATCTAACTCAGACTTGGGGAATTCAGTCGGTGTGCCTTCATCATGGAGCTCAAGATGCTCCCTGATGATTTGTTCAGTAATGACCAACTCTTGGCCACAAACACTTGTCCCGATAGCACGAATCCCATTTAGGGTTTCAACCCGTCCATTTGCCCAGAATTCGGACATTTGGTTGGTGTAAATGGTAGGGTTTACAGTCAGTGCTGTGTAGTATGAAGATTGGGCTAAGAAAGAGATAATATCAGAGAAGTCAGCATCCCTTGAAGAGTCAAGGAGTGCGACCTGGTTGTGCTGAGGGTTTAGAGCCATTGAGAAAGATAGCAGAGGAAAAGTTCTTGAGAGAGGTAAATTGGAGAAGAAGAAAGCTTTTAGGGCAGTGAATTTGGTAAAAAGAGTGTAAGTGATTAACCGGAAGTATTTAAATGGGTGAAATGGCGGTTTAAAGGGTGGTTTGGATAAGATGATGTGAGGGTTCAGAGGATGATGTGACAGGGGCGGTAAGGTTAAACCATTTAAATAATCCGACATCATTAACAAAATCTTTACTTTTTACAGAGTGGGGCCCAAAAGATTTCCGTTACACAGTAAAATCCTTCTTCCGAGTATAAGGAATTTCCAAAGGTAAAGTTCTTCCGAAGGCAAATGTACTTCAGAAGGTAAATAAATTGCTTCCGAAGATACATGTTGCTTTCAAGTGGAGAGTATTAAGTGCTTCGGAAGTAGATCTGAGATTACCTCAATCGCTTCTTCCGAGACTTAGTACACTTCCGAGAAGAAAATTATCCTATGAGAAATTTGTTTCGGAAGTTATACTGGATAGCTTCCGAAGGCAAGTTTCTCTTCGGAAGAACTTATACTTAGTTGAATAAGAAAGGATCTTTTGTAACAGGGCTTAGATTGTATTGACATAAGACTTTACATATTGAAAAGGTTTTCAATTGAGATTAACTAGTCAATGTTTATCATCCCAATAGCTGTAATGAGATACTTAAATCTTTGTTCATCAAATGCTTTGGTGAACAAATCAGCATATTGTTCATTTGAATCAACTTTGATTAGTTTGATAAGATTTTTCTCATGAATATCTCTAATGAAATGATACCTGATGTTAATATGCTTTGTCTTCGAGTGCTTTACTGGATTTTCAGTGATGGATATAGCACTGTTGATGTCAATGTGGATAGGAGTGCTCATGAAGTTGAATCCATAGTCAATCATCTGGTTTTGAATCCACAGCAGCTGAGCACAGCAACTTGCAGCAGCAATGTATTCAGCTTCAGCAGTTGATGTAGAGACACAGGATTGCTTTTTGCATTGCCATGAGATGATCCTTCCACCAAGAAATTGACATCCACCTGATGTTGATTTCTTGTTGATGTTGCAGCCACCATAATCACTGTCAGAGTAGCCATAGAGATTAAAATCACTATTTCTTGGATACCAGAGACCTAACTTAGGTGCTCCTTTGAGGTATCTGAGGATTCTCTTGACAGCAATTAGGTGAGACACCTTTGGAGCAGCCTGATATCTTGCACAAATGCAAGTTGCAAACATGATATCAGGTCTACTTGCTGTGAGATACATCAGAGAACCAATGATTGCTCTATACTGATGTTGATCAGTATCCTCCCCCTCAGACCAGGGCATAAATCATGGTTTCTGGGTATGGGTGTCTTTGCTGCTTTACAATCCTTCATATCAAATCTCTCTAAGATATCATTGACATACTTAGATTGATTGATGAAAAACCCTTCCTTCAGTTGCTTTACCTGAATTCCAAGGAAAAAGTCCATTTTTCCCATAGAACTCATTTCGAACTTCTTCTTCATAATACTCTCAAAGTCTTTGCACATTTGGTCATTTGAAGAACCAAATATGATGTCATCGACATAGACTTGAACTAGCAAAATGTCTTTCCCAGACTTTCTGATAAAGAGAGTCTTGTCAATGGTCCTCTAGTATAGCCATTCTTCAGAAGAAATTGAGACAATGTCTCATACCACAGCCTAGGTGCTTGGTGCAGCCCATATAGAGCTTTATCCAATTTGCACACATAGTTTGGATGTTGTGGGTCTTCAAATCCTGGAGGCTGGCATACATAGACTTCCCTATCTATATCCCCATATAGAAAGGCACACTTGACATCAAGCTGGTAGACAGTGAAATTCTTGGATGCAGCATAAGCAAGGAAGATCCTAACTGCCTCAAGTCTTGCAACAGGTGCAAAGACATCAGTATAATCAATTCCTTCCTCTTGAGTGTATCCTTGAACCACCAGTCTTGCCTTGTTCTTGATAATCAAGCCTCTGTCATCTCTTTTGTTTCTGAAAACCCACTTGGTGCCTATAGGTACTTGACCAGATGGTAGCGGACATAGGTTCCAAACCTTCTGTCTTTTGAATTGAAGCAGCTCCTCTTGCATTGATTCAACCCAGCTACTATCCTTTAAGGCATCTTCCACTTCTTGGGTTCCATTTGGGATAAGAAGCATGAGTACAGGCAGACATTCCCATTGTGAGTTTGTCCCCTTGTTCTCACACCCTCAGAGACTTCCCCTATGATGTTTTCAGCTGGATGAGTATTATGAATTCTAAGTCTTGGAATTACCTCCAGTTGCAAAGATAGGTCCAAGTTGGACATATTTTGCTCTGGAGCTTGAATACTTGGTCCAGCTGTTGTTTCAATCTCATTCAATGAGGACTGATTGAATGAAAGAGAAACATCATCATTTCTTTGCTGTGAAGCATCATTAACAGTTGCCTGTTCCTTCAAAATGCTGCTTCCATCAGCTTGGTGTTGTGTAGGATCACCTGAGGAGACTTGAAGATCATCAGGTGAGTCCCTTGTTGAAGTTCCACTATTTCTTGAAATGGTTATACTGTCAGATCTTTCAATAGTAGGAACTTGATTTGTTGTTCTTGGAGAACTTGGAGCAGGTCTGGGAAGCTCAAATAGTTGATCTTCATCAGAATTCCTTGAGCACCTGTTCCAGCTGAAACATTCTCACAAGATGGTTTAGAATAGTTTGGAAACAATTCTAAATCAAAAATATGATCAGGGCCATTCCCCCTAACACAAGGAGTGTGCTCATTAACTACAATGTTGGAGGATTCCTCAAATTGTTGGTTTTTAATGTTATAAACCCTGTAAGCTTTAGAATGGGAGGAATATCCAATAAAGATGGCATCATCTGACTTTTCAGCAAATTTTGCTAAATTGTCTTTTGTGTTAAGTATGGTACACCTACTGCCAAAGGACCTTAGACTCAATCCCTTTGAGTTACAGAATGAGTCAAGAACAAAGTTCTTAAACTCAGTCCCTTGATCACTTCTAATTATTTTAACCTTGTGATCAACTTGATTTTCAATTTTAAGAATAAAAGATTTTAAAGTTTCAGCAGTTTCATCTTTAGTTCTTAAAAAGAATACCCATGTAAATCTAGTAAAATCATCAACTACCACAAGGCAATATGATTTCCTTCCAATGCTCATTATACTTGTGGGACCAAATAGATCCATGTGCAATAAGTGTAATGGAGTAGTGATAGAGTTAACAACTTTGGATTTATGAGAAGACCTGTGTTGTTTCCCTTTCAGGCAAGCAACACAGTTATCTTTGCAGAAAAATTCCTTTTTAGGCAAACCATGTACCAAGTTATTTTTAGCCAATTTATTCATTGTTTAAAATTGACATGACACATTCGTTTATGCCACAGTGTTGACTCATCACTATCAGCTTTGGAAAGAAAGCATGATACTTCTCCCATTGGGGAAGCATTGTTCATATCAAGCTTGTACATATCCCCTCTCCTGGGAGATCTAAGAAGCACCAATTCCTGAGGAATTGTCATCCCAGGTTTGAGGATGATGCACTCATGTTCTGTGAAAAGCATTTGATGCTTTTGATCACAAAACTGAGAAACACTTAACAGGTTGTGTTCAAGCTGTTTGACAAAATTAACTTTGTCAACCTTTAACTTTCCGTTGGATATACTTCCTCTGCCAGAAATATATCCTCCGGCCTCACCTCCAAACTGGACAGGACCTCCATCATAATGTTGAAATTGTTGAAGGAGAGATCTGTTCCCTGTCATGTGCCTGGAGCATCCACTATCTACAATCCAAATGTTGTTATTCTTGTCATATGGATGTCCCTGCACATAAGTTGAGATAATTAGTTTTGATTGGAAACCCAAGCCTTATTGGTCTTGGGTTCTTCCAATGAGAGTGACATGATTGAACCAAAATTTATGCATGGGGGTTCAATGGATGTCTTTGAAGAAGAGGTTTGGGCTACAGCATCTTCCTTGATCTTCCATTCCATCCCTTGGTTGATCATAGAAGATGAGCTTGATGAAGCTTTTGTAGCTTGGCATTCTTCCGAAGCTTCTTTCTTTTTGGAAGAGACCTTCACCACCTTTTCTTCCGAAGCAGTCTTCTTCTGGGATGGTTTCAAGGGGACTCTTTTGTGAGTCTTTGCAGCTTTCACTTCCGAAGCCTTTTTCCTCTCGGAAGAAGAGTTTTCTTCCGAGACAAGCCTTGCTTCGGAAACAAGCTTTCCCTTTTTCAACACTTGAACCATTTGATATGGTCCAAATGTGAAACCTTCCCTGACTCCTTCTCTTTTAACATTATTTGCATAATGTGTGCTAGCAGGATTGTAGTAACAATCTTTAGCCATGTGGTTTTGCAGACCACACATTATGCATGCAATGTTAATTTTCTGGGAATTGGAGGGTTGCTGTTTCTTGTTCTTTTTCTCCTCATCAGCAACCTTTCCCTTTAACTTCTGATCCTTTGGTAGGACAGGAGTACTGGTATTATACTCCTTTCCTGAATCAGAAGGTCCAACCACCTGGAATCCTGCTGATATGAATACACTCTTTTGCTTTGGGTCTATCTTCAGCTTGGATTCAGCCACCTTCTTGGCAGTTTTTCTGGCTGCTTTAGCCCTGCTTCTTCTGGCTTTGGTGGTTAGGGATTGATCATCATTGGTCTGGGAGGGCTCAATTACCTGTTCCTTCCCTGTGATGGTCATGGTCTCCACAGTTGCATCACTCTTTGACTCTTTACAAGGTGGGTCAACAGATGGAACCTCTTGCTCTTCAGTACCACATCTTGGTTGTCTTATAGACTCATAAGAGTGTGGTGGAGCAATTTCATTGGTTCCCAACCCACTTTTGTTTTGATAACAAAGTTTGGAGTGAGAGGATGATGCAAGTATGGCTTGGAAGTTTTGCTCAGCAATAGCATACTTCCTGGCTTGAGCCTCAGCTGTGACAAGCTGGGCTTGAGCCTCAGTCAATTTGGATATTAAATCCTTGATTTGAGTCTTGTAGTTGGTGTGTTCATGTTTTAAAAGAGATACAGTTTTCTCTAACTCCTCAATTTTCTTTTGGTAGTCAGATTCAGCTCTTTTAAAGTCAGATTTTAGCACATTTAAAGACTCAATATCGGATTTAATTTCCATATTGTAGTCCTGGTACAACTTAACCTTAGCAATACAAGCAGGGGTACAGAGATGTTCATATACCTTATTTTCATCTGTTCCTGCCATGAGTGCTTGAGCAGGAGTCACATCTTGAACCATAAAGCTCCAGTCAACTTCTTGAGCCATAGCTGCAGTTTCAGTTGACTTCCCATTGGGCTTTGGTGTAGAAGGATGTGTGGAGGCCTGTGAGGTTCCCGGGTTGGACTTGGGAGCCTTGCATTCCCTTGCAAAGTGGCCAAGCTGGTTACAGTTGTAACACTTAGCCTTGCTCTTGTCAAACCCAAACTTGCTAGTGATTGGGTTTTGAGGGAATTGCCTTCCAGTTCTCTTAAAGAACTTCTTCGCTCTGTAGGCAAGGAGAGCCATTTGCTGGACATGTCCACATACTCTATGTCATCTGGACTGAAGCACTCAAGATCATCAAAGCAAAACTGATGATCATTGGAGTGTCCACTCCCTGAGACAAACGCACAGCCCTCCTGAAAGGAGCTTTGCTGAGCTTGATGAGACCTTGAGTCTCAGGAATGTGATGTAAGGCCCAGATGAACAAGATGGCTGCTGGGTTTATGACAGGTACTGCTGAGACTGGGAATACCTGAGCCTTCAGCAACCATTAAAAGCGTTGCTAGCAGGAAGGCTCAAGGTCTGCTTGCTTGGTGACCCTTCTTGCTTTCCATTTCCAAACGTTATCCATCAAGGATCCCATAGAGTTCGGTCATGGTGAGAGTGTTTTAATTCTCTGTTCTCTTGATGGAGACACAGTAGAAAGTCCACTCATTGGGTAGAGCACTCCTGAACTTTCTGGTAAGGTCTCTAAGTTCTTGAGTGATTCCCACAGATTGGAGGGAGGAGATAAGATCCATATACCGGAAGTATTGCTGGCTCAAGTTTCTTCCAGCAACATAGGTGATTCTCGAACTGCTGCTTCAGTGAGTCCTTCTTTGAATCATTAGAGCTCGAGTACATTTGAGCAAGTGCATCAAAGAGTTCTTTGGCTGACTTGCAGTGCTCAAACCCCACCATGATGGAGTTTGGGATTGCAGTCATGAGAACAGTCATAGCATTGCTGTCAATGTCGAGCTTCTTCCTGTCTTCATCGGAGTAGTCTTCAACAGCCTTCTCGATCATGGCACCGTTTCCACCAGCAACTTTGGCTTGTACGGGCCATTAACGATGGACTGCCACATCTTGCTATCCTGGTATCTGATGAAGCCTTCCATTCTTCTGCTCCAAGACCTGAAGTTTTCAGGATCGATGATGGGAGCTTTGGTCATCGTTCCCATTTCAACTTCAGATTTGATGAGGGCCATTTTTGAGTGAGGTATAAGGAGGAGTGAAAAACTGGTTGATTAGGATGGTAATCTCACAATCAAGAGCCTAAAAATCTCTGATACCAATTGCAGGATCGGTTTTGTCACTTAACACTTGTATTTCTCTCAAACTCACTTATATATCACTCAAACAAGATGAAGCAATGCCGTTGACAAGAGTTGATAATAATATAATAAGAATCAAAGCAACAGTAGAAATTTTTCAAGGTACTTGTATATATTACTTCTCAACTCAAGATTACAAGACACTTACAAGCTTAGAACATGAGTTACAAAGAGAAACTATATATACTAGATCTACACACGCCGTTATACTTGATACCAGCTGGAAACCTACGACTAAAGCATATACTACAATGCTATAGTTAAGGTATCTTAGATAAAGTTTATCTAAGATATGGTAGTCATGACATGTCCATGACTTACCTTTTGTCACCAACTGGAGATGGCAACTGTACTTACATAAAAAGGTAAACTAGATTAAAGTATGGTCAACTACATGGCTTTTGAGAAAACGCCATGCAGTATCTCAGAGATTTGCAGCGGACTGTCAGACAGACCATACTTATGTCTACTGGGTAATAGAAGTGTCTTCCGAAGGTTAACTGGCTTCGAAGAACAAGTTCTTCCGAAGCCACTTATACTTCGGAAGATGCTTCTATGCTTCCGAGGCTTTAAGGACTTCTTTATACTTCGGAAGTTGACTTCAGAACTTTGTCTTCAAGTCTTGAACCTTCGAAGTAGCTTCTTTACCTTCGGAAGTGGGAGTTCTCCTTCGGAAGTGTATTTACACTTAGACTTCGGAAGAGCTCTTTCTTCCTTCGGAAGTCCCACACTTGGCTTCGGAAGTCCTTTGTATGTAGTACTCAAAATCTTCTAAGTGATATGGTTTTGGTTGCAACAGCCTCTTATGATCCAACAGTTCCCTATTTGATCTGTTAAGTGTTCTAAGCAACTCTCCTCATTGTTTGTTGTGTTGTAAGGGCCCTTCACCGGCCTGCATTTGGTGTCAGAGCTTTTCAGGCTTTGATATAAGATCTCACCATCTTAAGATCCTTCACACACACAAAATTCTTAACAACTCCAATGGCAGCTATAACCAAAGCTGATATGGAAACTGGAACTATGACAAAGTCTACACTAATCACTCCTAAAGACTTTGATACTTGGTGTTAAAGAATGGAAGGCTTCATCAAGTCTCAAGACTCTAGGATGTGGAACTCTGTTGTTGAAAGACCTTACATACCAAGCACCACTTCTGCTACTGGTGGTGGTATGATTCCTAAGTCTGTGGCTGATTACTCTGAAGCAGATAGAAAGAGAATAGAGATTGATCAAAAAGCCATGACAGCCCATCAAACTACTCTTCCAGACTCCATCTACAGAGGCTTCAAGAAGTGCAAAACTGCCAAGCAACTATAGGAGGCACTGAAGCTATGTATGAGGGGTCTACTGAAGCAAAGAGAACAAGAAGGATCTTCTGAAGCAGTATTTTTGAAAACTTCACCTTCAAGCAGGTGAACCATGACTCAACAATACTTCAGGTATGTTGAGATTGTGGATACTCTAATGGATGTTGGAGTAACTCTTGAAAACAGGGACATTGTAAGGAAGTTTATGTCCTCTCTTCCTAGACAATGGACACATTATTGTGTTGTTATAAAGAGGACTGAGAACCTTAAGACTCTTACTGTCACAGAGTTGTATGGTATTCTTAGTGGCTACCAGATGGAGATGAACATGCAAAACTCATCTGGTAACTCTAGCAATCGGTTGAGTTCAGCCCTCCATGTGGTTGAAAGGGAAAGCATTGAACCACAGCATCATCTTATATGCTTCCCTGACAACTCACAAAAGGACCCTTTCATCACCTTCCTAGAGACTCCAAGGGAAAGCTACACTCAAGGAAGTCCTTTCCAAGAGACAAGTTCTTCTCATGCCTTTGTCTCTGCTGATGAAACTTCAGGCAACTTTCACTTCACTCTTGAAGATTTGGACTGTATCCATCCAGATGATCTGGAGTACATGTAGATAGTCCAGCATGTGGCTCTTCTCACTCACAGAGCCAAGAAGTTCTTCTCCAGAATGAGAAGCCAAAGCAGCAATCTGCAGTTGCTGTTGAAGAAGAAGGTTTTGACTGGAGCTTTCAAGTAGAAGATGCATCTCCAAACCAAGCACTCATGGCAGACCACGATGAAGCCAAGGTATTGGAACATCTTTGCACTCCTGAATACATTGCTAAAATAAATAGATACATGTCCTATAATTTAGAAATGAGATCTGACCTTGAGTCCTTAAATATTTTAAAAGCTAATTTTAAAAGTAAACCAAGGCCGCGGCCCTGGTTCACTGGTTAAGTCTCTGCCACCATTGTGAGGTCCCGGGTTCGAACCCGGGCTCCCTCATTTAATTTGTTAAAGGCTTTTTTAGCCTTAAATAGATTTCAGAATTTTTTTTAATAAATATAAAAATTATTTTTATAAACTTCAAATATTTTTAAAGGATACCAAATATTTTTTGTAATTTTTCTAAGTTTAAATAAATATATATCTTTTTAATAAAACATTTAAACAAAGTTTGTTTTTGAATAACTTCTTATAAAATAGATTGTAAATAAAAATTAATAAATTATTATTGGTCCCAAACGTTCTTTTCAATTTATAATATTTAAATCGTAACTATTTCTTTTAGTTATAAAACTTTATTCAAATTTTATATAGAAATCTTTCAAAATTATTATAAATGTTTCCTATCACATCTTTGTATGAAATATAAATATATATTTTAAGAAAATTTGAATGAAATCCATTTGTTAAATATAATTATTTAACAAGCCCCAAATCCACTTAAAACCATAGGTGCCTTGTGAAGGTTTACGTTGGAACGACGATTATAATATCTTACTAAACATCAACTATATATTTATTTCACAAGTGAGTATTTCTATACCCCTTTTTCATATTTTCACACTTTGGGGTGAAACATGTTACTTTATAACCTTTGCACTTGTAAACGTTTGATTCTTGTAAACTTATGGCATTTCACCTGTATGTTGTAGTTATTGAACTTTGTAGCTACCATGTAATGTCGAATATATGTACAATCATTAACTATTGCTAGCTTAGCGAAGTCATAGATCTATGGGCCAGACAAGCCTGCTTGGTTGATCCAAGTACACTTAGCTAATCGTATATACTTTTAAACGTTTGAGACTTGTACAACTTTGTCGAGGTTTGATTGTGCATTCTGTCTTACATCCATAGTTTACTTTGTTCTCTAACTTACAACATGAATTGCCATCTTTTAAATACACTATTGTTGACATTCTTATTTTTAACATGTTTCAGGAAACACTCAAGCTTGATTTCTACTCTTTGAGCTTACACATCTAGGAATGGACCTAGATAACTAAAAACTGAATGAATAAACTGACTTGTTATGTTTATTTTAATTTCTTTGAGACTTATGATTGTAATGGTACAATTGGAATTTATGATTAATATATATATTTGGGATTATTAATAGCGTTATGTGGCTGTGAACGATCTTAACTCTCACTCCTCGACGTTTCCGCCGTCAAGGTTGGGGTGTGACAGAAAACCATTTCAACTCTTAAACATGAGCATACAAACTACAGGATTCAGATCAAAGATCTCATTACTAAATTAACTGAATGCCAGGCTGAGCTTGTGATCAGCAAAGCCAAGGCAAAAAAATGTGTTCTTGAAGAAGAGACCTTCAAGAACATAATATCCTCATCCTTGCATGCAAAAGTTTGTTATCAAAATAAGAAGGGACTAGGATCTTGTGAGATAGCTCATCCACACACAATCTTGTCTGTAAGATCTCCTAGGTGTGGAACTTGTGAAGATGAGCTTCCCCTCATAGATCCTGTAACTAAAGAGGATGAAGAGGAGATGGTGGAGAATGACTCTGAGAGAGTGAAGAAGAGCATTCTAAGAAGGGTCACCATTCCTCTGAGGAGAGCAAAGCTATTGGGATGACCAAGTCAAGAAGAAAGAACTTGATCAGGAAGTCCAAAAGAAAGTCCAAAAAGGCTCAAGAGATCAAGGCTAGCTTCAATTCTACACAGAAACAAGTCTTCATCTCTGCAGGATTTGAAGTAGTAAAGGCTGAAGACACAAACTTGAACTCCATCAACAAGAGTTCTAGTTCATGTCCAAATCACCCCATCATCAAGATGAAGGCTGATCAGTTGTGCATTGCTGCTGTACAACCTGAACCATCCTGCTCCAAAGGTAGTTCTAACCCCACAAGAATTGCCACAGCATCTGCAAAGGTGAAGATGGAGAAGGAAAGTGATCAAGTTCAGCTTTGTTCATATAGAAGAACTCCTAGAAGGAAGAAAATGGATTGTGTTATGTGTGGGAGTACCTCTCATCTTGCTAAAGATTATGTTTACAATCCAAGGAGTACTCTCCACATGACCAAGAAAAAAACTTCTAAGAGTTTGGAGAAGAAGAAGCAAGCTTCGGAAGGAAAATATGTTTCCTTCAGAAGCTCTAAAATGAAGAAGAAGACAAGTGGAAACTTGCCTTCGGAAGAGAATTTAGTCTCGGAAGAAAGGAATACTTCCGAAGCACTGAAGCCTGCTGCAGTGAAAGCAAGATCTTCCGAAGGGCCAGTCATCAAACTTCCGAAGTCATCAAAACTTCTGAAGCATTGAAGGTCAAGTCTAAGCTTCCAAAGGTGGTATGAAAGTCAAAGAAAGACCAAGTGGCTGAAAGTTCTTCATCAACATTAGCAAACGATCCCTCTAGCATGACTATAGGATCAATTACTGTTGCATTGTCTTCAACTTCTTTTGATGAGCCCAAGACCAATAAGGCTTGGGTTTCCAAATGTAACTAATCATCTCTTTTATGCAGGGACAGCTCAAGACAAACAGAAATGTATGGATCATTGATAGTGGCTGTTCCAGCACATGACAGGCAATAGGTCACTACTCCAAAGTTTGAAAGAATTGATGGAGGACCAGTTGCTTTTGGAGGAGATGCAGGAGTTACATTACTGGAAGGGGCAAGGTCACAATGGTAAAGCTCAGCATCGAGAAGGTAAACTTTGTCAAGGAGCTTGGGTACAATCTTCTTAGTGTAATCCCAATTTTTGTGATCAGAGTCATAACATGCTCTTTTACTGAGATGAGTGCATTGTTCTCAGGCCCGGGATGGTCATTCCTCATGAGCACATCTTGCTCGAGCCCCAGAAGGGAACATGTACAAGATGGACTTGCAAGAAACTTCCTCCCTCAGGAGAAATTTCCTGCTTTCTATCTAAAGCAAATAATGATGAATCTTTCCTCTGGCATAAAAGAATATGCCATGTAAACTTTAAAAACATGAATAATTTTTAATGAAAATATTTGGTAACTGAAATACAAGAAAGAGTTTACAAGTGATGACCATTGTGTTGCATGCCTAAAAGGGAGCAACACAAGGTATCTCACAAGCCAAAGGAATGAAACTCCCATCTTACTCCCCACACTTATTACATATGGATCCCTTTGGCCCCACCAGTGTAATGAGTCTAGGAAGGACCTCTTATTGTTTTGTTGATCACAGATGATTACCAAGATTCACTTTTCACTTTGGGTCTTTTTTCTTAGACAAGGATGAGACTCCTGAGATTTTGAAGAATTTCATCTTAAAGATTGAAAATCAATGTGATCAAAGGTCAAAACCATAAGATGTGATCAAGGACTGAGTTCAAGAATCAAATCCTTGATAATTTTTGTGATGAAAAAAGGTATTCAGACAATATAGTGCTCCCAGGACTCCTCAGCAAAATGGTGTTGCTAATAGGAGAAACATGACACTAATTGTGTTAGGACCTGGTATTTGAACGAAATACCGAGTGATTAGCGTGTAAACCAGATCAAATAGTGCGGAATCCTATTTGATTGGCGATCCAATCAGTGAGAACACACGAAGAATCAATCAAGAATTGAATCTAACGTTAGAAGTCGATTAGGAATCGATCTAATGTGTTCTGTGAACTTGGAGAACGATTTGGGAGGCTTCTGGACGGCTAGGGTACGTCTGGAGTCGTAATGGTATGAATGCTTACGTTTTTCCACGAATTGGGTCTATTTATAGGTTAGTATTGTTCAATCGTGCGACTGGACCATAAGTATGGTTCAGTCGTGCGATTGAACCATGCGGTTGAACCATCTGCACGACTGATTGTTCAGTCGTGCGACTGAGCCAATCTTATGTGTCAATCATATGACTGATCCAGTCTCCTGGTTCAGTCGTGCGACTGAGTCAATCGTATGAAGTTATTCATGCGTATGGTCCATTCGCATGGGCCATTCGCATGAGAACTTCATTAAGTTAAGTTTGAATGTTTAATTTATATAACTTGATGTGTAACATTCAAACAATCAAACCCAATTATTCATTCAATATCGACTCATTAATGAAATATTAGACATTACAAATCACAAAAATTCATATCATTTCATTAATCAATTCATATTACATCATAATCAGACAAACAAGATCTATTACATTACAATCATGATCTAGGGACATACATGCATCAACAAACTCCCCCTTGGACCTAGATCTCTCTAATCTCTTGTTTTCTGCATAACCTCCTTGTATTTCTTGTACTTCTCCTCTTTTGTGACTCCCGTCGTGAATCTCAAACGCGAAGCAGAGTCGTATAACGTTTTGGAACTGGAGGGCTTGTACAATGTCCTGCGTGTCATAGAACAGTGGCCACTTGTATAGCGTATAGACATCATTAGCCGACAAGTTTGTAAGCCACATCGGGTCGAATACCCTGATCGTATCCATTTGTCCCTCTTTACTTAGGACTATGACCGCTTCAGCTGTTCTCCAATCATAGTACCACCACTTAAAGTGTGGAGTGAAGTCCTTGGCATTTCCCTGAGTGGGATTCTCGACATTGTGCGCGGAGGACTCCACTTCAACACTATCTTGGGCTTGCCAGTAATGGCATCAACCTCAGACCTTCTTATGTACCTAGTAGGCTGTTGGGTCTGAAGTTAACCCATCTGGTGTGGTACTCCTTCTTAGGGCAGCCTCGAACCAGCCTGACATCTTCCTCGGGTCAGCATACAAAAGCTTTAGCTTAGCCAGCTGGTTGAGCTCAAACCTGGTAGAGTCTTCAGATCATGTGGAATCTGAAGTACTCTATGCCCTGTTCTCTCTTAACTGCATAAACATTAAGATCATCAAAAAACGCCCATGCTATAATCCTGCCTGACACCTTGTGATGTTTC
This sequence comes from Flaveria ramosissima, assembly GCA_025215565.1. Taxonomy (NCBI): domain Eukaryota; kingdom Viridiplantae; phylum Streptophyta; class Magnoliopsida; order Asterales; family Asteraceae; genus Flaveria; species Flaveria ramosissima. The sequence goes on from CM046037.1 coordinate 56,852,516, forward strand.
TTGACTCTGTAGAGCTTGGTGTAGGCATCCTTCTTCGGTGCAGCACGTTGGGCTCTAACTTCTTCAAAACATGCAGCCCACTCAGCCTTTCGAATGTCGACATCATCATTTGAGGCTTGGGCTGTTCCTTCTCTGCCTTCTCTGTTTCCTGCTCCATCTTGTTCAACCCTCAAAGGTATCACTGACGAGGGATTCACCCAGATTGGGGACCACATTACCCTCATTGTCAGCATACTGAGGGTACTCCTCTGCAGTGATATCTTCGACCTCGACTTCATCAACATCGTTGAGCTCTTCATCACTAGTCGAATCGAATGTTGGAGCATCTTTAACTATTTCATCCGGATTGAGCTTGAAAATCTCTGTGAGTTGCTCGTTTGATAGGTCATGAATTATTTCCCCTTCTTCAGGGGTATAACTCACAGACCTTCTTACGATCCCTTGCAGATCAAGAATCATGGTTAGTTGAGTCTTGACCTGTTGAAGGGGAGCAACATCAAACTCATCTCTTTGATAATTTGGATCTGTTTGATTTAAACATTCAACACATAAATCATTAGTAATTAATCAAACAGAAATGCATTAACTTAATATAAACATTCAATACATTGTTTTCAATACAGAATTCAAACACAAAAGTAAATAAATACATAAAACATCTAGTCTTTACTTTTATCCTGAATCATAGTCTCATCACTCGGAGGAGCAGAGGTGGTAGCTGATGGTCCTGTCTATTCTTTGACCTCCTTTCTTGACCTGAAGCAGAGGACGATGCAGCCGCATCCCCTCCTTCTGCTTCATCATCATCGTCCTTCCCCTCTGTCCTCTCTCCGTCTGTTTCCTCCTCATCCTCTGTATCATCCTCTTCATCCTCATCATCATCTTCATCATCATCATCACCATCATCTCCATCATCTCCATCCCTTCCTTGATCTTTAAGGGCTCATCCTTTGATCCCTTGAGCCGCAGCATGATGGTCTTGTTGGTGTCTCCAACTCCTCTATCCTTTTCTGATTGGGCATGCTGCTCCTGGAGTTGGGACATCTCTACACGCTGTGCATCCATCAGCTGGGCCTGCTGCTCTATAACACGAGCCTGCTCTGCCATCTGGTGAGATTGTGCAGCAGTCAGGTCGGCAAGCTGGCGTATCTGGGCAGCTTTCTCTCTCTCATCTGCAGCTAGTAAGCGCATCACCATCGGTTGAGCGCGGACAGCTGTTCCTCTACCCCGATTGGAGGTAGAGGTGATCCATAAGTGTGTGAGGGTTGGGCTGACGGTCCTGCTTGGTGTGAGGTGGTGGTGGTGGTGGTTGTAGTGAAGATGGGTCGGTGAAATGGTGGAGGTGATGTGGTGTAAATGATATGGTGGTGGATGGGATCTGTACTGTGGTGGTAGGTATGGTGGTGGCTGTGGTAGCTGTGGTGGATGTGGTGGCTGTGGTGATGGATGGTATAGCTGTGGAGGTGGTAGTGGTGGCTGTGGTGGTGGAAGTAGAGGCTATGGAGGTAACGAAGGTCAACCGACGCTTCTTCTTCTTCAGACCATGGGGCTGAGCCATCCTCTTCCTCCTCGTCCCTGTGGAGGAGGATGCTCCCCCTACTACCCTACCTGCTGAACCCGGTGCATAACTCGGGTCAGTATCAGTCTCTCTGGAGTCTCTCGGGTGTTCACCAACCACCCGTAGCCCATGTTCTGTGGGAACAACTTTGCTTCCCACAGTTCGCGTGAGGGGCTCCTCATCAGACTCCTCCTCCTCCTCAGCACCAAGAACGAAATCCTGATGAAATCCGGCTGACTCAGCAACATCTCCAGCTGGGGCAGACACTGGGGGTATAACATCTGACACAGTGCCTCTCGGTGGAGCAGGCATATCGTCCCCAGCGTCTCCACTATCATCATCATCCGAGTCCTGAGTTGGTAGAGCAATCTGCTCCACATCGGAATCACTATCATCGTGGCGCCACTTTCTCTTGGCTGGCACCACGTAGTCTTCATGGGCCAGATGCCCAAACAGCCTCCTGACAGTGGGTTTCACTTGCTTCCCCTGTACACCTTCATCCTCCCCAAGGTAGTGTCATCCATAACCTCGAGGACTACCGCATCCTCCTTCTCCTTTGGCAGGGAGGGAAGCTTCTGATCAATAATCATCTGCATAAACCTCTGTTACATGCAGAAGCCCTCCTTCCCTTTCCCCTTAATGTTCTCCACCAGATAGGTGAAGATCATTTTGGAGAAGCTGAACGGGTGGTTCAGCACCAACGCAGCATACGCGTTCTGTATCTGATCTGACAGCTCATCAAAACCTCCCTTCCTGGAAGCTATGCACTTGAGTAGAACATGCGCAAGATACTTAAACTGGGGACAGAGGTTACTCTTATTGAGTACCCCAGCATTGATGTCCCCAGAGTACTTGGCTCTCAAAAAGCATCCTCTGACTGTGAGGGGGTGTAATCGAGTCGGACAATCAGAGTCATCCCCCAACTGTAAAACAATCCTTAGATCCTCCGCTGAGACAATAATAGCCTCTCCAAAGATAGTACTCCTGATGCAGTGAGGCTCAGAGGATCTATCAACTGTAGCGCCTTCCCAGAAGGCCTGCTGAACAGACCTATATGGAGTACAAGGAGTAGAAATGGCATGTGCAATCCTCGATCTCAGCAGAAATCTGATGATGCCCGAGAAATCAGCAGCGTTTCTGGATGTCAAATCCAGATGAGCACATATGTTATGCTTCGTGCTCATAGTCCATCGACTCGCCATCTGTAACACAAATCAAAATAAACATTAGTACCTTTGGCTAAGAACGTCATGAAACACTTAAACTTGAAAAAGATCTTTCTGTCATGCGATTGAGGTTGTGCGACTGAGATCAGTCGTGCGACTGAACAGTGCGACTGGGATTCAGTCGTGCGAATGATCTCATGCGTACGACTGAGTGTGCGACTGGACTCATGCGCATGTAACCTCATGCGGTTACACCAGTCGTGCGACTGAACTTCATACGCATGGTTCAGTCGTGCGGTTAGGCAATTCGCACCCTTCAGTCGTGCGACTGAAGTTCATCAACTGTCCATTCGCATGATGTACTGACTGTTCAATTCAAATTCACTTTTTCACCATTTTGAGTTTTAGACATCGTTATCTGGTTCATTTGACTCGCAATACATTCTTATAACACCTAATGTCTTTAATTTCATCTGTTTGAGTCGTTTAGTTAGGTTATTAAGCCACTTAAGTCTCGATTGTTTTTTGGGTCTGATTTTACAGATCTAGTCAAATTGAACGTTATTGTGGTTTCTCTTCACCGCAAATTACCTGTAAAGTCGATTATATGATCAGTAATCAAGAAACGGGGGTTTTAGAGATCAAATGAAATTTTGGCAGAGTGGGTGTTAAGTCGTGCGATTTAGGGTTACTTTGAGGGTGGTGAGTCTCTGCGACCGACTCCCCTCTATTTATACTAACCCTAGATTCAATCGTGCGACTGAGCTCATACGCACCTTTCAGTCGTGCGAGTGGGACTCAGTCGTGCGATTGGTCAGTCGCCCTTCTTCAGTCGTCCGACTGATCTCAGTCGTGCGACTGACTCACTCGTTCGCCCTTAAGCATCCGACTGGGCCAATCGTATGGGCCATTCGGTTGGATGGTCCATACTCATGGTCCATTCGTACGAATGACTTCCATTCGTATGATTAGTCCATACGTATGGTCCATTCGTGCGAATGGGTCATACTTATTAAATTTTCTGCCAATTTGAATTTAACATTTAAACCCCTTTTAATTTTTGAAATTAACGTTATGAGCTTTTGATCATCTCAGACATGATCATTTTAACTTGAAAACCTTTTGATCACCTCAGACGTGATCCTTTTAAACAATTTAGTCACCTCAGACGTGACTCTTTTAAACACTTTGTCACCTCAGACGTGACTGTTTTAAACATTTAAAGAACATGTGGTCATCTCAGACATGACCCTTTTAGTGAGTTGATTCCTTACTGATTTTCCTGATGTAGTCCGACAAACTAACAAACTAAAACGACTAACTAACTTAGAAAATTTAAACTAAATACTCAAAAAACAGACTTGTTTTTGGCTTTTTTGAGAGATAAATCCTAAGATGGACATCTACGGATTTGGTTCCGGAATAGACAGCTTCAACTTGGATTGACCACACCTGGACCAATTCAATTTTGGAATCATACAGGCAAGTCAAATCATTTGGGACTTGTTATCAAAATCTTTTGATGCTCAATTCTTGGTGTTCATCCAGAGTCATTAGCAACTTTAGGAAATCATACTGGAACTCTTAGATTTTCACATTGATTTGAACTTTCGAGAATTGCCGCCACAATGATTGTCAATATACTTGTCCACTTAAATCCATACACAGACTTTTGACACAGACTGGTGATTGTTTTAGGTTTAATTATTTCAACTAACATTTGTGGATCCCACACTTATATGGTAATCAACATTCCTCAGGAGCTTTTGAGCGGTCTACGGGTATTATTACAAGAAGAGACTATTCTTAGAGCTTTCAAAGAGAAGCCAGTCCTCAGGTCAGTGCCATCGCACAGCAGAGAGGCGGCAAACAACAATGAATTCTAGAATATCTAGGTTATGCTTATCCTCAGGTCAGTGCCATCGCACAGCAAGAGGCACACAACCTATCTCCTTGTTAGAGCAGCTTATTTTATTTTGCACAAAATGCACCAACACATAATAAGTCATTAGCTTTATAGCATTTGTCTTTCATTTTTTTCTTGCTTTGCTCTAATTATGGTCATCCGCACACATTTGTGGCGTTTACATGCTCATTACCCCTTATTGGAATATTGTTGATTGTGTTAACCAGTGATAAGATGGAAGCCCACAGTCAGTTGAACAACTTAGTTTGATCTTGAGATCACCAGTCAGGTCTAATCATCTATTGTGTTGAATCTACCGACATATCATTTGTGGTCTAGCAACCTCTAGGTCTACTTTCTTTGTGTTACCTTAGGAGTTACCAGTTTTCTATCATCTTCCCTTTTATATTGCTTAGACTACACAGACTTATACTTTGAATTTTTGCATCTTTTCTAAAATTAAATTTTAAAGTCCCTCTTGATTTGTTCCTGTGTACTATCATTTTCCAAAGGTTTTGAATCGGTATCACAGATACGATCTACCTTATATCAGCTATCCACTCCTTCTCCCTCGTTTTTTTTTAATGTTACTTACTTGCTGACATATTCTCCCCCTAAAATACTAAAATCATTACTGGTTTAATTATTTTAGGATTTTAATAAACAGCAAAATAACATGAGTTTAAATTAAACAGACTAAAATAACAAATAAAATAAAATAAAACAGAAAAATTTAACTAAACTACATCGGACTACACATTATCATCATCAGGAATAACCTCACTTTTCTTTTTAACGCCGTTGACCTCTAGCAAATATTGAAAACGTGGTTTATCAAAGGCTTTAGTATAGAGGTCAGCGCGTTGAAAATCAGTATTAATTTTTACCACATCAATTAAGTTCTTTTCAAAACAGTCTCTTATGAAATGGTATTTAATACCGATGTGTTTGGTCTTTGGATGTTGGACCGGATTTTTAGTTACTGCAATTGCAGCAGAGTTATCAACAAAAATAGGAGTAGAAGAGAACTTTAAACCGTAATCCCGCATTTGCTGTTGAATCCAGATGATTTGTGAACAGCAACTTGCAGCAGCAACATACTTCGCTTCACAGGTTGACAATGCAACCGATGTCTGCTTCTTACACTGCCAGGTAACTAATCTTCTCCCAAAGAATTGACACCCTGCTGATGTAGACTTGTAGTTCATCTTGCAGCCCCCGTAATCCGAGTCACTATACGCGGTAAGCTCAAAGTCATCATCATGAGGTACCACAACCAAGTGTGGGTGTACCCTTCAGATAACGAAAAATCCTCTTGACCCCAATCAGATGGTTGACCTTAGGTTTAGCCTGATATCTAGAACATAAACATGTAGCATACATGATATCAGGTCTTGAGGCAGTGAGATACATGAGGGATCCAATCATTCCTCGGTACATCGTGGCATCTCCATTTTCATCAGGTGCTATGTCATGATTCGTAGCAAGTGGAGTCCTAGCAGCAGAAGCATTCTCCATGTCAAAGCGACTGAGAATGTCTCCCACATACTTGGTCTGATGTAGAAAGATCCCATTTGGAGTCTGATCCATGTCAGAAAGCTCTCTCCCTACCCTGTCTGATCTCAACTATTCAAACTTCATCCTCGAACGACTTCATCTCCCCCATAGCATCTCATCTCAAACTCTTTCTTCATAACTGCTTCAAACTCTTTGCATAACTCTTCGTTCTTTGAACCGAAGATTATGTCATCAACATAGATCTGTACGAGCAGTAGTCGCCATCTTTTTCTTTAATGAACAGCAGTCAATGACTCCCCTGCGAAAGCCGTGTTTCACAAGATGAGTCGAGAGTTTCTCATACCAAGCTCTTGGAGCTTGATGAAGCCCGTATAAAGCCTTGTCGAGCTTGTAAACTCTATCCCGATGATAAGGATCTTCAAATCCCTCGGGTTGACTGACATAGACTGTTTCTCTGATTTCCCCATGAAGGAATGCACTCTTCACATCTAATTGGTAGACTTTAATCTTCATGTACGATGCATAGGCAAGGAAGATACGAATGGCTTCCATCCTTGCCACGGGTGCAAACACCTCATTGTAGTCAATCCCCTCGACTTGGCGAAAACCCTGAACCACCAATCGAGCTTTGTTCCTGATAATGACCCCTTGGTCATCCTTCTTGCATTTCAGGACCCATTTGGTGCCAATGACTTTAGCACCTTTAGGTCTATCAACCAGAGTCCACACCTAACTTCTTGAACTGAAGAAGTTCTTCTTGCATGGCACTCACCCACGCCTCATCATTTAGTGCATCACTGACATATTTTGGCTCAAACTGCGAGACAAAACACCGATAAGCACCATCATGAATGTAACCCTTCTCCATAACCGAGGCGTAATCAGCTGAATATAGCTGATTTCGGGTTTGTACTCCTGATCTGACATCCCCAATGACATTGTCAAGGGGATGATAGACGTTTAGTCGTGATCCTGGAGTAGTAGGAACAGCTACCTCAGAGCCAAGATTATGAACATTTGGTTCTGCATCTGAGGTAGTTGGAGTTTGAGGTTCCGAAGTCGAAGGTGCATCACTGGTAGATGCTTGTGGACTTTCAGGAACTGGAACCTGTTCCTCCTGACTGTTCTGGTCATCTGCTTCAGCTTCATCTTCAGAGGAGGAGTCACTGTCATCGACTACTACCCCCCTGACTGAGTAGATGATTCTCCCTGTGAGCTAGATGGTGTATTCAAGATATCATACATCATCCTAGTAGCTAACTCATCATCCGAGGAGAGAGAGGGATGTTGAAGGACTTGAAGAATCCATCATAGTCGAAGAAGTAGGCGGGTCCTTTGCCTGTAGGTGGTGTGGTATATCTCTGAACGTCAACATTACACCACACTTCTACAACCCGTTGAGTTGTTGTAAACTCGCTTGTTCGGTATGTTGTATCCTAGAAAGATTCCTTCATCCGCCTTCTCGCTGAATTTGCCTTCTTGTGTCTTCTTCAGAAGTGTGCACGGCGCGCCAAAAGGTTCAAGATACTCCAAATTCGGTTTGCGTCTTTGTAGTAGCTCGTAACATGTCTTTCCGTGGCGCTTGACTATCAGTACTCGATTCAGTGTATAACATGCATCGCCACAGCCTCATTCCAGAATTGGATAGGCAGTTTTGAGTCTGCCAGCATAGTCCGTGCTGTCTCTATCAAGCTTCTGTTCTTTCTCTCAGCAACGCCATTCATCTGAGGCGTGTAGGCAGAAGTGAATTGATGCACAATTCCCTTTTCCTTGCAGTATGCCTCCATCCACTGGTTCTTGAATTCTGTCCCGTTGTCTGAGCGTACTTGTCTAACCTTCAGCTTGTAGAGAGATTCCAGTGTGGTTACTAACTCCTTGAATGACTCAAATGTTTCTGATTTGGATTTCAGAAACATTACCCAAGTGAACCTTGAGTAGTCATCAGTGACCACAAAACAGTACAAGTCGCCTGCAATGCTCTTTGTACTGACTGGACCAAACAGATCCATGTGAAGAAGTTCAAGAGGAAGTTCTATTGAATGAACTTTCTTTTCCTTATGAGACTTCTTCGTCTGTTTGCCTTTCTTGCAAGCTACACAAAAGTCAGGAAGCTGGAAGTTCTTGACATTACTCCTCTCACCAATCCTTCTGAATCAAATGATTCATCTTCCTTTGACTAATGTGTCCCATTCTCCTATGCCAGGAGATGGAATCCTTCTCAGTAGCTTTAGATAGAAAGCACTGAACCTCATGATCCGTTGTAGCAGCTGTTGACAGATCCAAGACATAAAGGTCTTTATATCTTGAAGCAGTCATCAGAACTTGGTCCTCTGGGATCACGTAGTCTTTCTTCAGCACGTAACACTTCTTGTTGTCGAAGATGACCTTAAATCCTTTATCACAGATTTGGGAAACAGAAAGTAAGTTATTTTGAAGTTGTTGAACGTAGTTCACCTTATCAAACTTAACTTTCTGATTTCCCACTTCTCCCTGAGCTGTGATATAGCCTCCCTTGTTTCCAGCAAAGGAAACATGCCCTCCTTTTATTTGCTTGACGTTTGATAAAAGGCCCTATTTCCTGTCATGTGCCTGGATGCTCCGCTGTCTACAATCCACGTGTTAGTCTCAGCACTGTATCGAACACCCTGCACATACAAAGTAAAGAATTAGTTTAGGTTAGGAACCCAAGCCTTTACTGGCTTGGGTTTCCCAGAGGCATCACACATCATAAACTCCACCCATTGACCCTTAGAGGGTGAGGGTAGCTCAGGTTCCTTCTTGTCATCAATATCAGACACGCAGGATGACTTCTCTTTCCATAAGCCAGATTTGTGCAAGCCTGTTTATGATAAACAGTCGACTGGCTTACAGGTTGACTTTAGGTTCACTAGTTCTTCTAGGTGGAGTCAGAGAGCTCCTCTTAGAAGACCTAGGCTTAGAGTCCTGAAGTTCAATCTTCTTCCTAGGTGTCTGATAGAAAGGACAATAGGAAGCAATGTGTCCACATTCTCCATAGTTGTATCATGACCTGCTATCAACTTTATGATTAAACTTTCTTTGTGGAGAAGTGTGTGACACTCTAGTAACATCATCACTTTAGGTTTTGACTCTGTTTCTTTTGATGTTTTCTCTGGTTTAACAAAGTTAACTGTTTTAACCTGTTTAACATTGTTTTCTTTTTGGTTAACTAGTTTTTGACTTAAAGCCTGTGAAAAATTAACATTAGAGGTCTTTTTAGGTTCTGATTTGACTCTTTTTGATCCTGACTTTAAGTTAACTTTTTCAAATTCTTTTCCAGATTAACACAAGGCAATTTACCCTTTGCCTTTGAAGTGGCCTCCTTTTGTTTCTCCAGATTCAATAGATGAACATGAGGTATCTGGATCACTAACAAGAGGAGTAGACACCACGTGATCCTTGATGGGGTTATTATTTACTGGTCTAGTCTTAGTGTTCATCAAGGTCTCAGGTGGTGGTGGAACCACTTTGTAACCCAATCCCTCCCCGTTATTCTTTCTCTCACTAAGTGTTGAACTATGTGTGAAGAACTAGTCCAACTATGCAGTTTCTGTTTTATGAGTTTACTTCTACTTCTAGAACTGCCTTTTGCTTCTTAGTGTCTTCTAGGGAGTTTAGATAGTACCTAATGTCATTAGCTTGGTTAAAGGCAACTACTTCGGTTTCCCTAAGCTGTTTAGTCAATAGGTCTATCTTTTCTTTATAACTATGCTCATTTTGTTTTAATACTCTATTAGCCTCAGTGCACAGTTACAAATCTTTTACTAAGTTATCATTATGATCTAATAACCTAGCAAATTTTTCATCTATGCTATTCCTAAAAGTATCACAATCAGAACAAGCATGATTATCAAACATTTGGTCAGTAGTACTTACCTGAGTTGGTTCAGAAGAGTTAGCCATCAACGCAGCATCAGATGTCTCTGGTTCTGGTGATTCTGTCTTTTCTGTCTCTGACGTGGAAGTCTCCTCTTTAGGCTTGTAACTGACCTCGGCTGCAGTTGCTTCTTCACTATGTGACATCGCTATCTCAACTGCTAGATCACCTTCACTCGCGGAATCATCGTCAATATCTTCTACACTTGCAATGTTTGATTCCCCTGGTGAGACAAACCTAAAGCTCCAATCCTGTCCTTCATCATCATGAGCAGTCAAGGCTTTTGGATCCTTGCTTGATGAAGTAGAACTGAAGCTTGCTTGTCTTGGCGAGTGAAGGACGAGAACGGGTTCCCGTTACCCGTCTTCTTTGGCTTGACACATTCTCTTTTGAAGTGCCCCTTCTCTCCACAGTTGAAGCAGGTCACTTTGCTCTTGTCAAAGCCAAATGTGGTATCCTTAGTAGCTACCAAGTTCTGTCCGGTCTTTTTAACAAACTTCTTCCCTCGCCCTCCGGACAGCACTAGCTAAGGCCCACATTATGTCCATCCTCTCAAGCTCCATTTCGTCCACTTGCTCGTAGTCCTCGTCTGCCAGATGGCAGTTTCCAATCTTCCCGGCAACAAGTCCATCATATGAATGAACCACTGCTGCCAAAAGAAAAGATCCATGCTCTCGAGCTACTTCCACAGTCACATTACCGAGGTTCTCGGTCTTCAGTTTAGTAGCACTTGCTTCAGATCCAATATAGTGGGTACAAGAAGACCCTGACGTGTCTGATCCTGAAGGAGAAGCATGTGAAGGACCCGACGAGCTAGACACAAATGCAGTCTGGAGAGGTGCTCCAGATGTCTTAGCTTGAGGCGTGGCGTTGTACAAAGCTGGATTTTGAGTGTACGAAGACTTCTGAGCTCTGTACTTCATCCTTAGTGCTTCTTCTCGCAACTTAAGAATGAAGTCATTAATATCCAGCTTTGCAAGCATTCCATTCTGTCTCAGGTTAGACACGAATGAAGCCCACTTATCAGGCAATCCGTCTGCAAAGTTACTAACTTTCTCTTCCATGGTAGTTTCCACCCCATGTGTATCAGTTCGCTCATCAAATGGTAGAATCTATCTATGACGTCGTCTAAACTCTCGTTACCAATCGATGAGAAGTTATCGAATTCCTTCTTTAACTCCTTTGCCTTGATTGCCTTCAACGAAGCATTCCCGTCGTACCTCTTCTCTAGCTCATCCCAGAGTTTCTTGGACTGCTTATTCTCTGAGTACTGGTGGAATATGTCTTTTGGGATAGACTGTGTAATCAATGCATAAACCTTTTCTCTGCATTGTACTTAACTTTCTGCGCGTCCGTCATCCCTCCTAACGTTAGCTTAACTCCATCAGCTCCCACCGGTGTACTATATCCAATCTCGATGGCTCCCCACAGATTCGGATCCACTCCATTGAGGTAGATCTCAAAACGTTGTTTCCAGTGGGGAAACTCATCTAAAGTCAAGAGCTTTGGTGGTTTATTATGATTACCCACCTCACTCTCAAGCAACAGCAGGTTCTGTATCCTAGAGTCCTTCCCAGCAGTAAAGGCTGACATCTGATCTTCCATGGCGAATAACTTTAAGTCTAATCAAACAAAAACTTTCACTGATGCGACTGAAGGATGCGAATGGTCTAGTCGTGCGTATGAACTCTGCGACTGGTTCAATCGTGCGGCTGAACTGGGCGATTGGTTCAGTCGTGCGAATGAATCTGGTGCGTATGAGCTATGCGAACGAACGGTTCAGTCGGCGAATGAGGTGCGACTAGGTCCAATCGTGCGAATGGGCAATGCGAATGGAGTCCAGTCGTGCGAATGGGTCACTCGTGCGACTGAAGCTGCTGTTTTGCGAAATTTTCTAGGTTTGACGTGTTTCAGCCGTAAAAATCGAAATTTCGCAAGTTCTAATCGCCTAAGTCCGTAGAAACCAAACTTTGATGAGCAGGGAACGTCCAAGATCACTTTTGACACCAAAGATTGCGTTTTTAGTGCAAAAACACAAACTTTTATGCAATCTTGATTGAATCACACGTAATCAAGAGCCAAGCTCTGATACCACTTGTTAGGACCTGGTATTTGAACGAAATACCTAGTGATTAGCGTGTAAACCAGATCAAATAGTGCGGAATCCTATTTGATTGGCGATCCAATCAGTGAGAACACACGAAGAATCAATCAAGAATTGAATCTAACGTTAGAAGTCGATTAGGAATCGATCTAATGTGTTCTGTGAACTTGGAGAACGATTTGGGAGGCTTCTGGACGGCTAGGGTACGTCTGGAGTCGTAATGGTATGAATGCTTACGTTTTTCCACCACGATTGGGTCTATTTATAGGTTAGTATTGTTCAATCGTGCGACTGGACCATAAGTATGGTTCAGTCGTGCGATTGAACCATGCGGTTGATTCATCCGCACGACTGAGTGTTCAGTCGTGCGACTGAGCCAATCTTATGTGTCAATCATACGACTGATCCAGTCTCCTGGTTCAGTCGTGCGACTGAGTCAATCGTATGAAGTTATTCATGCGTATGGTCCATTCGCATGGGCCATTCGCATGAGAACTTCATTAAGTTAAGTTTGAATGTTTTTAATTATAACTTAATGTGTAACCATTCAAACAATCATAAACCCAATTAATCCAATTCAATATCGACTCATTAATGAAATATTAGACATTACAAATCACAAACAATCATATCATTTCATTAATCAATTCATATTACATCATAATCAGACAAACAAGATCTATTACATTACAATCATGATCTAGGACATACATGCATCAACACATTGAAGCTGCAAGAACTATGTTGTTTGACTCTAACTTTCACATCACCTTCTGGGCAGAGGCAGTGACCATTGCTTGCTAGTGCAAACAGGTTTGAAAGTGGTTAGACACTGGAAGACTCCTTATGAACTTGGGCACAAGAAAAACCCTTCTTCATTGGTTTTCTTAAACTCATTTGATGTCCTTGCACCATCTGAATACCAAGGATCAAATTGGCCAAGTTTTTTTGCTGAGAAAATAAATGATGGACACTTATTGGATAACTCTTCTCAAGCTAAAGCTTTAGAGTTACTCTTCAGAACTAGAGTAGTTGAGGAGTCAGCCAATGTGCCTTTTAATGACACACTCCTCCCAGTGTGAAAGGTTCTGGTCCGATTGGCTATTTGCTCTTGATTTGTGTTACTACTGTTTTAACAAATCCTGTGAATGTTTCAGGATCTACAGATATATTGACCAACGGGTGATCCTGACCTAAGATTTGAGCTAAGAGAACCCTCAGGTTACACATCTTCAGCCCAGTGGTACCTATCCTGCAAATGAAAGCTTCTACTTCTACAACAGTCATCATCAATGACAAATCCTGCTGATGCTTCTGGGGTGCCTTCAAATTCAGCTTAGAGGCAAACAAACTCAGAAGAAGGAGCTTTCAAATGTTTGGAAAATTGATGGTGGTAGTGATAAAAATTTCTTGATGCTGATAACCACTACTTGAAGACAACAAAATCAATGTGACAACACACTCATTGGATCAAGTCAATCTTGATAAGTGTGGTATGTGGAGGGTGAATCTTCTTTGCCAGATCGAAAATATTCAAATCTAGATCTGTCTACGCAACTGGCTGTGATCCCTCAGCTAAGGATCCACAAGTCTCATCCTACACAAACTCATTGGAGATGTTGATTTATGGGTGAAAATAAGAGGACAAACCCATAAGCAAATGTTTGTCTTCACTCTTGTTTCTTGTCCTAGATAGACCAAGAAAATTGATGAGACTCTAAAGATGGAAGTTGGGTTGAAGCTATGCAAGAGGGCTGCTTCCATTTAAAAAGGCAAAAGGTTTTGAACCTATGTCCTCATCTCAAGAGGAAGACTACCATAGGAACCAATGGGTTTTTAGAAACAGAAGGATGATGAGGACTTGTCATAAAAAACAAAGCAAGACTAGATGTTCAAGGATATACTCAAGAAGAAATTTGACTATACAGATGTTTTTGCTCCTGTGGCAAGACTTGAAGCTGTTAGAATATGCCTAGCTTTTGCTGCATCCAAGAATTTCAAGGTCTACCAACTTGATGTCAAGTGTTCTTTTCTTTATTGGGTGATTGATGAAGAGGTATATGCCAGACACCACCTGGTTTGCAGATCCTGATCATCCTGATTATGTCTGCAGGCTTGATAAACCTATATGGGTTGCACCAAGCCCCAAGAAATTAGTATGACACTTTTTCTCAGTATCTCTATTAACATGGCTACAAAGAGGTACTATAGATGGAACTCTCTTCATCAAAGGAACAGGAACTGACATAATGCTAGTTCAAGTATATGTAAATGAACATTATCTTTGGGTCAACTATCCAAAGCTCTACAAAGACTTTGAGAAGCTGATGAAAGACAGGTTTGAAATGAGTGCCATGGGGGAACTCAATTTCTTCCTAGGAATTCAAGTGAAGCAAGTTGACAATGGCATCTTCATAAGTCAGTCAAAGTGTCTACGGACATACTTAAAGGTTTAAATGACTGATTGTAAGGTTGCTAAGACACCCATAGCCAGAAATCACTTCCTTACTCTCCTGGTCCGATCTTTAGGGGGAGTGTGTTGATGAACACCTTTATAGGGCAATGATTGGGTCTCTTATGTACCTCACAGCTAGCAGGCCGATATCATGTTTGCTACATGCATTTGTGCAAGATATCAAGCTAACCCCAAGATGTCACATCTGGCAGTCAAAGAATTTTAAGATATCTCAAAGCTGTCCATCACTTAGCCTTTGATCCAAAGATTCTGACTTTATCTGTATGCTTATACAGATGTGACTATGGTGGCTGCAACATGACTGCAAAGTCTACATCAGGGGGATGTCAAATTCTTGGTGGAAGAGTAGTCTCTTGGCAATGCAAGAAACAATCTTGTGCGTCTGCATCAACTGTTGAGGCTGAATACATTGATGCATCAAGTTGCTGTGTCTCAATGTTTTGGATTCAAATCAGATGCTGGACTATGGATTTAATTTTAAAGAGAGTCCCATCCCATAGACAACAATAGTGTTATCTCCATCACAGAGAATCCTGTGCAGACTCAAGACAAAGCACATTACATCAGGTATCATTTGATTAGAGATAACTTTGAAAAGGGATTATTCAAACTAGTCAAAGTTAACACAAATGAACAATATGCTGATCTGTTCCACCAAGCTTTTGATGAGCAGAGATTTAAATATCTTGTATCAGCTATTGGGATGATTAACTTGAATAGCTTTTCTTAAAACTTAATCAATTTATTTATAAACCTGTGTGTCCTAAGTTATCTATTATATCACCTTCATAAGCCTTTTGTTTTCATTGGAAGAAAAATCTTTTCAAAAGACTTTTCTTAGATTTTTGAAAATTTTGATCTCTTCGGAAGTCTTTGAAATTACCTTCGGAAGTAGCTTATGTCTTAGTAAAGAAATAATCGCTTCAGTAATTTTAGCTTCGGAAGAAATTTCTTAAATATCTTCCGAAGCTTAAAATCAACTTAAGTACTTTGTATGTTTTCAAAGAACAAGTTTCTTCCGAATGCAATTTACCTTCGAAAGTATTTATTCTTCTTAGAATAAAAAATCTCTAAGTGTAAAACTCTCTTCCGATGCAAAATTTTCAAAAATCTTTAAAATCTCTTTCGAAGCCAATTTGCCTTCGGAAGTTTTTTCTTCAGAACTTCCGATGCAAATAACCTTCGGAAGATATCTCGACTTCCAAGAAAACTACTTTTCGAGCAAAAGTAAACTACTTTTCAGAGGTGGGACCGACATCCGGATTTCAAAGTTTATCCTCTTTCATTAACTTTGTCTCAAATCCTTTTCACATAGATCCCCAACGGTTCCCGCCTCTTTCACTATCTTCCTCAATTACACTATTCCTTAAACCTATGTTCTTCCAAACCGCCTTTTGTTCTTCATCTTTCTTCATCCTTAAGCTTCTAAAATGGCCAACCTAAACATCAGAAAAAACCCAGATTTATCCATGCAACTTCACAGGCAACATAACGAAGTTGCTCTGTTAAGCTCTGAGAAAGATGAAAGTTTCTCAGAGATTTGCCGTTTCTTAGCTCTATCAAACTACTCCACCTCCCTAACCATTGATCCTACTCTCTGTGAGGATCATCTGCTTGAATTTTAGAAGACCTGCCAAGGGGTCATTATGGATGGGGAGAATGCACTGTCTGCCACAGTGCAAGGGAGGACAATATTCATCACTCCGGCCATCATTAACACTCATTTGCAGCTGGATGATGAAGAAGGTGAGGGGTCCTTCCCAAAGGAAGCTGTAAATCATTCCTTTGAGCAGATGGGCTATGAGGGAGATTTCTCCATAAAAACCTTCAGGAAAGGGAAGGTCTCATCCCAGTGGAAATACCTGCTTCATGTGATAATCCATAGCTTGTCAAACAAGCATGGAGGGTGGGACCAGATTCCTGAGGATCTCTCCTTCATAGTACATGGAATGTTCAAGGGTTCAAGTTCAGGTACTCTCAATTTGTTTATACAAACTTGCTTGCTAACTTGGACTCCTTAGAGTATTATATGTTTCCTAGATATGTTCAACACATTCTCAACTATGAACTGGGCTCACAGTTGAGGGAAACAGATAATATTCTTAAATTGGGACAGATGAAGCCCGACATCTTCAAAATTATGAAGCAGCCAACTGTAGGCTTCTCAAGGGTAGAAACAGCCCTAGTCCCAAAAATGTTAGAGCTCATTGCTCAAGGTGACAAGCTAGCAACACAAGCTAGTGTTGAACCCATACCTTCTACCTCTCAACCACCAAAAAGGCCCCAAGTTACCCTCACCTACCAATGAAAATCCAAACGAACCCCTGCTCAAGCTATTGAGTCTGTGCAGGCCCCCATATACTCACCCATACAGGAGGAAGTGGACACTAGAGCTCCCACTTCCCCTGAGGAGCAAACCACTCCCATCTCTTCGACAATCAGGGCTGAGGTTCCTCATGCTCACCCTGATGAGCTCACAAGCCCAACTGCCTTAAGCTTTCACTCTGAGTCTGAACACTCAAGTGAACAACCTTCAAGGGACAGCTACCATCCCCAGCTAATAGACTTAAATCAACCCATTCCCAACCTCTCATTATATACTGATGAAGACTTAGGTTTCAGTGGGTACCATGAGTCTCTCTACTCCTCTCCTACTCAAAGAGAGATGAGTACTACTGAATCTCCTTTGTCTAGCCCATATCAGTCACCTATAACTGAGGTGGATACTTCTAAACCTGTTTAGGAAATCCATATGGAAGAGGCTCTCACTTCTGCAAGTGCTTACATCATTAATACCTCAACCATGGCAACTCAGCCCATTGACACCTCAACTGAGAATGTCAATGTGCAGAGGAAATCCAACAGCCAAGAACCTGAGGCTGGTGGTGAGAGAGAGGACTTTGGTCCAATCATCTCATCCCCCAATGATTCTTCTGATGAAGAAGAGGGGAATCTGAGACTAAAGGTGCAAAAACTATCAAAAACATGCTCCTATTTAATCTCTAAGGTTAGTCACCTTGAATCTCAGGTGACTACCTTGCATAATAGGGTCAATGATCAGCAACTTGAGATATCTTATCTCAGGGAAAAACTAGCTGGGAGACCTTTAAGAAGAGCTCAACCAGGAACACAAGAACCTGTGAATGTGGTTGACCTAACCTCTAGCTCACCTATGCAAGAGGGTGATGCTTCCAAAAAGGGGGAGAAAGTCATTACAGTCACAGAACCTGGGAGTTCTTCAGGGAGTATGGACATTAAGGATTCACCATCCTCACTTGCAACTGTGCATACTCAGCAACTTCCTCAAGTTCACATTAATATGGACATAATTGACTCTGTTATTAGGAGTCTATTTAAGGAAGGCATTCCAAGGGCTGTGTCATCTCCACCTTAAGGAACGTCAAACTACATTATTGGGTGGAGGTATGATGCTGATAGAAGAGCCCTCATTCTTCACAGAGTTCAAGGACAGTGAGAAGTGTTTAATTTTTAGACTTTGGACTACTATGAAAGTCTTGACCTGATCAACATGCCACTTGTCAACCCAAGCAAATCAAGACAAGCTGACAGGTTAGCACTCAGGATTCAAGACAGAATTACTGAAGAGTTCAGCCTTAGAAGGAGACAAAGGCAATCAGGTAATGTCATTGGTCAACTGGATGCTGAGGCAGACCCTGAGATTAGCTTCATAGGGAAAACCTTGGCTGAAGGCCCAGTGATAGAGCCAGAGAGCCCTGTCACACCAACAACTGCTTCAGAAATTCATTCCCTCAGTGAAACACCTGCTGGTGAAGGTGTCTCACAACCTCTCTCTACCCAGAGCTTGGATGCTACACCAAGCAATAAAGGCCAAACCTCTATCCACCCTGAGTCACAAAGGTCTGTGGGTGACAAAGGGAAAATGATTTTGACTCCTGAGGAGATTGAGGAGGAGGAGAGAGAGAGGAAGAGGAAGCTAAGGGGAGAAAGTTCCTCTAGGTCTTCAGGATTTATGCAAGCTGCAATCAGGGCTGCCCCCAGACCAAACACTCAAGAAGATGAGTTGAGGGCAGTCAAGATTACTTACTGCAGACCAAGAACTATGACATAGATGTGATTATATCTCTCCCCTTAGAGCAATTAAATGAACTGGCTGACATGGAAGTGTCAAGAGAGATGAAGGAAAAAGAGGATGCAAGATTACTTCTCCAATTCAAAGAAGAGAAGAGACAGAAAAGATTATACAAGCATGCTCCAACTCTCTCCCCAGTTCAGGAAAGTCTTGTGCAAGAGGATGTGGCTGCTACACAAGAACCTCAGGTAGACAAGGAAACAGATAGCCAAAACATTATCAACTACATGAGTGCCACAGGTCTCTACCAGGCATCTGCATTTCTTCCCTTGTCCTTTGAGTACATTGAGTTTGAGTATCTCAAACAGCTTGAACTTCAAGTACTCAAAGAACAAAAGACAACAAAGAGAAAGATAGCACACAAGAGCTGCAAAGTCAAGAGCTATCATCCAAAAGAGTATGAAAAAAGTCTGCTGACAGACAAAGGATGATGAGCTTCTTGAAGCTGTATGGATTCTCCGAAAGGAAACTTGGCATAATGTCTCTATCCACAATGGATGAGCATATCAAGGTAATCAAGCAGAAGATCAAGAGTGGAGAGTTGATTGACTTATACTCTCCTCCAAGTCAAATCCAACCGGAAGTGGAGGTTAAGGTTGAACAACCTGAGACAACACAACCTGGACCTCCTGCTGAACCTCAGCAAGCTTTATCTTCTAATCCACAGCAGGGTCAAACTCCCTCTCCTTCTGAACCTGTGAGGAAGGAACACCCAACTGAGAGAGATAGGATGATCAACAAGGTGCTATAGACTAGTCTTCTCAGTTAAAGTCTTCTAAGAGGAAGAAGAGGATGGCTTCTAAACCAAAGTCTAAGAAGAAGAAGCCTGAATCATCCACCTCTACACCTCAGGCTGAGTCAGATCAACCTGAGGAAGTGCATGAAGAGGCAGCCCAATCAACTCCAATTCAAGTGGCTCCTCTTACATCTGAGACCCCCATCTTATCCTGGACCTTCACTACTAATCCAGAGAGATGGCATGTGATCAGAGATCAAGGTGTTGAGAATATCTATACATGGCAAGACATAATCAACTTACCTCTGCATGATCTCTTTGAGATGAGAAAATATTATGAGAGTCTTAATGATCCTGACCATCTAATGAAGAAGGGTATGGTCATCATTATGTTGAAGACTATAAACATCTAAAGATCTTCTAAAAGTTTTGGTAGCATTAGCCTAGGGGGAGTTTGTAAGGATTCCTATAAGTCTGATGCAGCCAAAACATCCAAAGTCTCTCTGCAAGCATGCACTAAAGAACTGAAGTAGAAATGCTTTGGAAGTTTTACACCATGCACTAGAAATATTCTAGGTGTAAAATCTTCCGAAACCAAGACCAATATCTTCCGAAGCCAAAAGCGAAGTCTTCCGAAGCTTCAAAGACAAAGTCTTCCGAAGCCAAAGAGTGAATACAGATTTCTTCCGAAGACTTTTAGAGATATGCCTTTATCTGATGTACTCTACCATAAAGCTGGACCACCTTTCCGCTGCTACTCTGTAAAGTCACCAACTTACATGAGTTGGTGAAAGGTCCATGCTTTTGGTAACTGTACATTGAGGTATTGAGTCCATGCTTTCTACTTTTTGTACTTTCATCCATTTTGTAATATATTAGGATGTGAGCCATGGCATGTCATAGTCACAAGTCAAAAGGCAGATCTGCCTTTTGACTCTACATTTGATTTTGTAGTTGTCTAGTCAATTGTATCCAGCTGGCCTTCAAAGTATGGCCGGCTGTAGGATGAAGTATAAAGTATCTTAAGTACTTGTAACTTTCTATCGATGCTTTGTAACTTGTAATAGAACTTGAGAAGCAATACACAGCATTCTTGAAAACCAAATACTTGTGTTGTTTGCAATCTTGTTCTGTCTCACAATTACTTGTGTTCTTATCATCTTTCATTAACAAGTTAATGAGTTCCCTATTTGATCTGTTAAGTGCTCTAAGCAACTCTCCTCATTGTGTTGTTGTGTTGTAAGTGCATACCCTTCACTGGTCCTGAATCTTGTCCCATCCCCCATGCTTGTTAGATAAGCTGTGGATGACCACATGGAGTAGGTACTTCCATTGCGATGAGACCTTTCCTTTCCTGAAGGTCTTTACAGAGAAATCTCCTTCATAGCCCATCTGTTGAAAGGAGTGGTTTCTAGCTTCTTTCGGAAAGGACAATTCATCTTCCTTATCATCTAGTTGAAGATGATGAGACATTCCCTTTCCTGAAGGTCTTTACAGAGAAATCTCCTACATGGCCCATCTGCTGAAAGGAGTGGTTTACAGCTACTTTTGGAAAGGACAATTTACCTTCCTCATCATCTAGTTGAAGATGAGTGTTGATGATAACTGTAGTGATGAAGATTTTCCTCCCCTGCACTGTAACAGACAGTGACTTCTCCCTATCCATTATGACCTCTTGACATGTCTTCCAGAATTCAAGTAGATGATCCTCATAGAGTGGAGGATCAATAGTTAGGAGGTGAAGTAGTTGGATAAAGCCAGATATTGACAAACCTCTGAGAAACTAGAATCTTTCTAAGAGTTCAACAGGGCAACCTGATTGTGTTGCATGTGAAGTTGCATGAAGAAATCAGGGTCGTTTCTGCCGTTTAGGTTGGCCATTTAGAAAGCTTAAAGGTGAATGAAGCGAATAACAAAGGCGGTTTGTGTCACACCCCGGGCCCAGGTAGAGTGGGACGTCACAGACTAGCAACAACATATGGCAGCGGAAACAAACCATCATAAGAGCACAAAAGGAGAGAACATCACATGGCATTAATGTTTAAAAGAAACCAGGGCTAGAAGTAGGTCTAGCCCCCAAATAAAACGTACATACAACATTAGTACAAAATGTATCCATCAACAATAAATGTAAAT
This sequence comes from Flaveria ramosissima, assembly GCA_025215565.1. Taxonomy (NCBI): domain Eukaryota; kingdom Viridiplantae; phylum Streptophyta; class Magnoliopsida; order Asterales; family Asteraceae; genus Flaveria; species Flaveria ramosissima. The sequence goes on from CM046037.1 coordinate 56,874,122, forward strand.
TATTCAAAAAATTTTAAAATCAAACAAGCCAATGCCATGGTCACGGTGCTAGGTCTAGGTCTTCTACAACCGCTAGACTCCCTTTATGGATTACCTGAAACATGCTCAAAAGAAAACTGTGTCAACTAAAAATTTGGTAAATTCAAGTGCTTAAAGTTCAAAAACAAAAGGATTCAACAGAATCCACATTTGATTTAAAAGAATCATAGTTTTACTGTTGTGGGGGATCACAATCAATCTGGCACTCAGTCCCGGCTAGCCTCTTCAAAAGTTATGTTATACCGGTTAATCCCGAAGGAAGAACTGAGCCTCAAAAAAGTGGACCATACCTGCCGGATGGTTCACCTAGTATCTTATAAAATCTTGTCACATGCCACAAACGACCCCGCAGGATCTTAGTGTGGTACCCTTCCCGTTCATCACGGAAGGCACTGTGTGTGGGGGATTCCCCAAGTAGATCTACCCATATAAAACAAGCGGTTCACACAAGAATTAATGATCGTGATGCAACTAAAAGAAGGTTCTACCATTATCCCCAACTTTCAAGTATCATACAATAGGTCATAAAAGATTTCAATTCAAGCATAGCATGTTTCATCCAAAAAACAGTAGTAAAAAGTGGACACTAGAAATCACCTTAGGAATCAAGCAACGGCTTCTTCGAGTACTGGGAAAAGTTCAAGTCTAGAACCCTGCCATCAAGATTTAAGTGATAAGCCACTAATTCTAAGGTTATGAAAGGTGCACTAGGTGTGCCATGAGGTTTAATGTCTAACTAGCTTTTGATTTGCTAAGTCTTGTATAAAAAGTTTCCTTTTTTATAGTAAGTTAGGGCTTCTTAGGGAAGAATACATGATTTACAATGTTGGATCATTTATACAAGTTAGTTTAAGTTTACCAATTGATTATTAGCCCAAGGGTTCGGTTTATAGAGGTTTGGCAAAATTTATAGTTTAGTCCTCCAAGTTTTCAAAATTTACAATTTCTACCCTAAAGTTTGTTTTCTTGCATTTATTGACTTTTATGGCCAATTATCAGGTTTGTGAAGTTAAGTAACTCCTTTTTAAGTATGTTTACTCCAAATTTTCAGAATTTAGATCCGGGTTTAATACTCTTATTTTTTACGTTACCGGTTACGATAAAACCGAAAGTTTTTAACGGTTAAGTATTGATTTCTATATTTTGTGTCTTAGAGCTTTAAATATCATTCTAAGGACATTTTTATAAGTTTCTAATCTGTTGAAAATGGATTTCAAGCCTCTTTTTGTTGTAGGCCTCGTTTTTATGTTTAACCTTGTTAAAACGTGTTTTTACCCGTAATTGACCGTTTAAAAACATGTTTGACCAATTTTTCCACACCTTTAAGTCTTATTGCTCCTAAATTACTGAAATAACATAATTTCCAAGGATTTTGGTTTTAAACTCTTATTTTTAAGATTTTTCCTTCAAACGTCACTCGGTTAATACCCGTTTTTAACTAGAAATTCCTTTTAACTTGTCTTTTGACCATTTAATTTGTTGAAACCTGAAAGGATCATACATGTCAATTCAAGTGATGGATTGATGGTTGTCCTGCTGGAAAATCACACAAGTCCAAGAACCAATGCGGATGAAGAATCAGCATGAAGAATAGAAGACAAGTGTCGCCTAACCGCATTTGTATATGCGGATGACATAGAACAAATGCTGACAAGTGTTAGTTCTTCCGCATTAACAAATGCGGATAGCCGAACACAAATGCTGACAAGTACTTTGTACATCCGCATTTACTAATGCGGATGCTCAGCAACAAATGCGCCAAGTGTTTGCTCATCCACATTTGTCAATGCTGATGACCAAACACTAATACCGAAAAATAAAAGAAATGCTGATGAAGATCAACACATCCGCATTAGTTAATGCAGATGAACAAAAGTAATGTTGATGAAGACTTTTCTACTTAGACTATTTCTCTGATGTATATGTCAGAGGTAGTTTAGTCTTTTTGTTAATGGCAACTTGTCAGCCTATAAATAGAATAGAATACCTCGTATGTGAGGTGACTGTTGATAGACATTATAGACAATCAGAATATTTTGTTTAGTTTTATGTTCTCAAGGTGTCTTGTTACTGTTTAATGCTCAAACCCTAGCATTCATTGTAACCGAATACCTACATTAATACAATGAGCATTTATGAGTTTTTCTTGCATTCAATGTTCCTTGATCGTTTGATTCCCCATACAATCATTGACTCAATCATCATATTCTGTCCTTGTGAGAAAATCAATATCACACCCAGTCAATTGGTATCAGAGCTTTGGCTCTCGGTTCTTCTTCAGATCTGCCTAGATCTAAGCTGAACTCCATTGATCTGGTGATTGAGTTGCTGATAGAGTGTTCGACTACCTCTACTTAGCATACAAGTTGAAAAACTACAGAAACTCTTCAACAGTCACTATTCATCCGTACTCATCTTCAAGAACAAATTTGTGAACAGTTGCTCATACCTTAAAATTACAACAGAAACTTACATAACATCAGCAAATCTGATTTCTTAAGCCTGTTTTGGACTATTTGGACTAGTTGGACTTAACAATCAATCTAATCATTATTCAAACAAGTAAAACACAGCTTATTATAATGGATTCACATAATTTCTCTGAACTTGGTCATACTCCAAAACCTCTTATGCTTAAAAACAAATATGAGTTTAAGCAATGGAAAATCAGATTCATGAACTATATTACAGGTGTAGATCCGGACTATTGGAATTCAATATATAAAGGGCCTTACATTCCTGTGACACTTTCTGCTGATCAGGCTGCTCTATACAAAACCTCAATAATACCTATTGAGGATCTCACACTTGATGATGATTACTATAAGAAGATAAAAGTTGATCTCAAAGCTTATTCTATACTAACTCATGGACTGAAAATGGATGTGCTAAAAAGGCTAGAAAAGTATGGAACTGCTAAAGCTGTTCGGGATGCACTACTGATAATGTGTGAAGGCAGCAGTGAAGTAGCTGAAATTAACAAGGATAAGCTTGTTAATCAATATGAAACATTTCATCACTCCAAGGGGGAATCAATCTCTAAGCAACTGCATAGATTTATGCAGCTTGTGAATGATCTAGAGATTATGGGAGTGAAAGCTTGTGCTTGGTTGTGAAGATGACTGACCCAGAGAATTCCTTTGGAAATTGTTGTTGTTTTTTCTAGGAGCATTGCATTCTCTGGAGAAGTGACCAGTCGTACCACAGTTGAAACACTTTACAGTCTTCCAGAAAGTTGGAAACAAAATGTTACTATGCTGAAAATACTCTTGATCTAGAGAGTATCACCTTGGACATCATGATCTCCAAAATAGAAGCTCTTGAACTTGATGAAAGGAGCAGGAAATTGGTGGACCTCGAGTTATTGAAGCTTACAAATTTCCATCAGACACTCACTTTGTGGAAAATGCATTCATCACTAAGGATGATGGTTTTCTCTCCTCAAGAGATCAAGTGAAGACAACTGGTTTCATTGCAGCTCCAACAACAAACAAGCCAACAACATCAGCTCAACCAACAAGGTTCATTACAACTCTCTCAACTACTCCTGAAGACACAAGATCAAAAGAGCAAAAGGCAACTTACAATGGCTTTGTTGCTAGCTTTGAAGCTTACCCAGGAGGCAGACTTACTTCTGCTCATATGATCCAAGAAGACTTGGAAGAAATGGATCCAGATGATGTGGAAGAAATGGATCTGCAATGGCAAATGGCTATGATAGCAATGAGAGCCAAGAAGTTCTTCTAAAAAGGTAAAGTGTTTCAACTGTGGTACGACTGGTCACTTCTCCAGAGAATGCAATGCTCCTAGAAAAAACAACAACAATTTCCAAAGGAATTCTCTGGGTCAGTCATCTTCACAACCAAGCACAAGCTTTCACTCCAATAATCAACAATAGAAGTCAGGCATCTTCAAATGCTCTTGTCATAGACAAAATGGAGTGTGTGATTGTAGTTTGTATGCAGAGGAAGTAAAGCCTCAATTTCAGAATCATGCACTTATGGCTCACATCAATGATGGCCCAACTCCTATGCCATCTGAGGTAAAATCCAACCTTTGTAGTGATAAAGGCATTACTGTACTGCAAGGTTATCGTGAGCATAATCTTAAACTGGCTGCTAAAATAAAAGAAGAAAAAGTCAAGTCAGAGATGCTCAAAGAGAAATTAAAGGCTTTGAAATAAAAATCAAATCACTCATCTCTGACATTGAAAAATTGCATGGTGAAAAGTACACTCTTGCAGCTGAGAATGAGCAGCTAACTGAAAAGTTAGCTCAATCAAAAGGTGAGCAATCACTTACTGAAGTGAAACTTGAAAAGTTTCAAATGTCTTTAGTCAAGCTGCAAGAGATGCTAGACTCACAAAAAGATCCCAAGGATATGACTGGGATTGGGTATAATTCTTGTCCCCCACCTTATAATGACAACTACACTGTCATGCGTGAATCTGTCGCACTCAAAGAGCAAAATGAACCTAACACTACTGAACCAAAATCAATAGTAAAACAAGTCACAAATCCTCAAAATAAACCAGATGTTTATATTGAAACAAATAAGGAGAAAATTAAATCAGGTCACCCAATTAAAATCAAGGAGTGTTCAGACAAGACAGTGAATGTCATCAAACCAACAAGCCCAATCAAAGCCATTGTCCCATTTGTGAACTTAAAACCTGCAATATCAAGAGATAAGAAGAAAACCGTTCCTTCAGTGAAACCTTCTACTGAAAGTAGTTCTGATTATGAGATTAAATCTCCACAAAATTCAAGCAAATCAGACAAAGTTTCACTGCCAAAGAAAAACAAGATTCCAATGGTATCTGAAACAAAAATCAATTCAGACCCCAATCTTCATAATCAAAACAAGGAGTTGGTTTTAACATTTGTAATAAAGAACATGTGAATCAATTTGAAACGAAGGTAAGAAGAAGGGTAAGGAAGAAAAAACAATCCAGAAAAGACAAACCTAGTAGTATTGTGAAACAAACTACTAAAAGGGCTGATCTTGCTTCCTCACCAAAATCAAATGTTGAGACTCAGTTGAAAACAAGTAAACCTACTGAGTCCTCAACATCAAGATCAACATCAAAAGACAAGCACATGTATTGTGATGTGTGTGAAATGTCTAATCACAGTATAGATAAGTGCCAATTCAATCAATACTGCTCTATCTATGACATGAAGAATCATTCCACCAAAAACTGCTATTTCAATAAATATTGTTCAGTCTCTGATATGACCGACCATAATACATCTGATTGTTTCTTCAAGAAAAAAGGGTAGAAAATTCCCCAAAACAACCCATCTCACAAATATCATCTCTGAAACCCAGAATCAGAAGTCAATTTCATAATAATCAATCAAGGACTTCTAGTTCAGATAATGACATGGGTAACATAAAAGAGTTAAATAAAACTCAAAGAAACAAATATCACAAAATCAGGCAAACATCTGATCTTCATAAAACAAAAATGATGTTTGATAATCAAAAACAGGTTAGATTTCTTCAAACAAATAGGGACCAAATGTTTCAATATTCTTCTGACTCTTTAGATGAAATTGATGAGATGAAACAAGCAAAATATCATCAAAGACCTCCCAGAACACCTCCCTCTAAGTCACAGTTTAGAGGAAAGTAACAAGAAGTTACCATTATGGACGGGAATGGTAAACCCAAGACCATCATGGCTTGGGTTTCACATTTTAATTAGTTCATTTGTGCTTGCAGGGTCATTCATACAAGTCCAACAGCTTATGGTATGTGGACAGTGGATGCTCCCGACACATGACTGGAGATCGTTCCATCCTTCATGACGTCAAGCATATTCAAGGAACTACTGTAGCATTTGGAGGAGATTCACAAGGAGGCAGAATCACTGGTGAAGGATCTATGACGAATGGAATGCTGAGCTTTGATAGATTGAACTACTGTGAAAAACTGAATTTCAATCTTCTTAGCGTGTCTCAAATCTATGACAAGAAATATTCAACTCACTTCACTGACACTTATTACTACATTCTGAAACCAGGATTTCAAATTCCTGAAGAATGGGTTGTCTTGAAGACCCCGAGGAAGAATAACACATATGTCTTAAACCTCAATTCTGCCACTCAAAAAGAAGAAACATGTCTTCTATCAAAAACATCTTTTGATGAGTCACAGCTTTGGCACAGACGTTAGGGACACACCAATTTCAAAAACATGAACAGACTGGTCAAGGGAAACCATGTCATCGGTTTACCTTAAAAATAATTTTACTTTATTGATCACTGTTCCGCATGTCTCAAAGGGAAACAACATAAGTCTTCCCACAAGCCAAAGCTGGTGGACACAAACAATTCTCCATTGAAGCTACTTCATATGGATGTTTTTGGACCAACTCACGTATTGAGTATAGGAAAGAAACAGTATTGTTTAGTGATCATTGATGACTTTTCAAGATTTACATGGGTCTTCTTTTTACTTCATAAAAACGAAGTGTCCCAAATAATAAAAGATTTTATCATAAAAATTGAAAACCAACTTGATCATAAAGTCAAAACAAGCAGAAGTGATAATAGGACAGAATTTAAGAATGAAGATATGAGTTCATTTTGTACAACCAAAGGCATTGCTCATCAATTCAGTGCAGCTAGAACTCCTCAGAAAAATAGGGTAGCTAAAAGGAGGAATAGAACACTGATTGAAGCAGCAAGAACAATGCTAGCCGATGCTAAACTTTCAATAACCTTTTGGGCAGAAGCAGTTAACACATCGTGCTTTGTACAAAATAGAACTCTGATTGTAAAAGAAAGCAACAAGACTCCATATGAACTCCTTTTTCACATAAAACCATTTATTGGATTTTTCAAGTCATTTGATAGTCCTGTCTTAATATTAAACACCCGAGACTATTTGGGAAAATTTTCATCTAAGTCTGATGAAGGATTCTTTGTAGGTTATAATTCTGTTTCAAAGGCTTACAGAGTGTTTAATCCTGTAACGCCCAGAAATTTCCTTTGAAGCCGACGAAAGAAGAAAAAGAAATAAAGTCCAAAGTCGAGGGACCAAACTCGCCAACGAGAGAAACTTGATGAGTGGGAGTATAAAAGGGGGGAGACACCCCAACCCTTCTTATTTTCAGCCATCAAGAAGAGAAGGGAGAAAGAAGAGAAAAGAGGAAAAGTGTTGGCTCGGGTTGGTTCGAGTAGCCAAAATCGTTGAGGAGCGAGTCAAATCGAAGCTCTACTCGTCGGGATCGTTAAGGTGAGTTCTAGGACCCCATTTTACATGTTTTCAACTGATTTTGGGGCTGGAACACATCTGAAAACCTATTTTCGAGTTTTGGGTAAAAACCCGTTTTTATGCATGGATGGATGAGTATGATGCATTTGAGGCTTGATTTCTTGCTTGGTAATGCTTCAATGAGGTTGTGGTATGTTTCACTAAGGTTTAGGATGGTTGATTTGAGCTTAAAAGAGGTTTGGAAGGGGTTGGAGGCCGAAACCCGTGGGCTGCAGTCGGGATGGACTGCATTCTGCATCAGCTAGGGCTAGGCGACCGACTTGAGGGCGATTGGAGGCCATTCGGCCGATTGGCGTGCGACTGAGGTCCATGCGCACGATTGCCATGCGACTGAGGTCCATACGCATGATGGTCATGCGACTGAAGTTCATGTGCTTCGGAGTCATGCGATTGAAAGATTGTGCGACTGAGGTTCATTTGCACGAAGGTTAGGCGACTGAAGTCCATGCGCCTGGAGGCCATGCGACTGAGGTTCATTCGCACGAAGGGTATGCGACTGAAGCCCATACGCCTGAAGTCATGCGACTGAAGGCCATACGCATGAAAGCTATGCGACTGAGAGTCCATACGCATAGATGTCCATTCGCCCATAGTCCATTCGCATAGGGTCCATTCGCATAGATGCCCATTCGCCTAAGTGTTCAGTCTCCCTGAAGGCCATGCGACTGGAGGTTGTCCATACGCCCAAATAGGGTTCATGCGCCCGAAAAAACAGCGGTTTATCATACGACTTTCGAGGGAAAGTGCAGTTATGGGTTTTGACTCGAGAGGTTCCTGTAAGCTTGTGTAAGTTGACTCTCGAGGTCATAGACGTTGTGTCAGCCACGCGTATGAGGTTATTGATTCATGATGATGAGGATGATGATGCGATGCCTGCTATCGTGTGATGCCTTGTAGTTTTATGTGATGTCGATGTTGCATGTTTATGCATGATGCATGTTATGTATGTATGATGATGCTCTGTATGGTGATGTGTGTATGTGTATGTTTTATGTTCCTTATTATTATTATGTATGTTTATCTTTCCATGGTTTTGCGTTGAACGTTAACGAGATAAATGAAAGTATTATGTAACGTAAAGTGGAAGATAATGAAAAGAGGAACGTAATGAATGAATGCATGCATAAATGAATGAATGAAAGCGTGTGAGGCTTGTAAGTGAAGCGTAGTGAAGTGCACGGCTCTAAATGCCTTAATCTCAACCGCGTGAGGTTCAGCTATCCTATAGTGTGCACGCAAGGGTTCCAGTCTTTGTGTCTGACCTTCGATGTAGTACCCATGTTGATGGGGGTGATGTACCCATTTCGATGGGGGTGTAGTACCCATGTTGATGGGGGTGATGTACCCATTTCAATGGGGGTGTAGTACCCATGTTGATGGGGGTGATGTACCCATTTCGATGGGGGTGTAGTACCCATGTTGATCGGGGTGATGTACCCATTTTGATGGGGGTGTAGTACCCATGTTGATGGGGGTGATGTACCCATTTCGATAGGGGTGTAGTTCCCATGTTGATGGGGGTGAAATATGTGATGGTTACTCGAGTTACGCATAACTTCGAGGGTGTAGCATAAAGCCAAGCATATGCATGAGGTGAGCAACCCTGTTGCTGCAACAGACTCGTATAGCGTGCAATCGTTGAGGTTGCCTATGAGGTGAGCGACTCTGTGTCGCAACAGACTCGATAGAGGTCCTTGTCGCGTACTCCGGTACTGTGTCAGTCTTAGGACATGAGTCGGGGGTTTGTGTACAGACCCCGGCACAGCACCAGTCTTCGGACATGAGTCGGGAGTATGGCGTGAGTTGATGAATGAGAAAGATAATGATGGAAAGAGCGAATATATGAAATGAACGTTAACGAAATAATCTTAATAATGTACGAAATGGGATCCTTGTCACTCGACCTCAGTAATCGTGGCTGAGTGCCACGAAGAGGGTAAAGTCTGACAGGATCTAGAAAGAAGTGAAAGATAATAATCTAAGATGAATGATGAATGTAAAGAACAAATGATGAAGATAATAATGATATTATCTATGTGTACGTATGATGTGTGAACGCATGTAAGAAACGAATGTTTTATAAAGAAAGTAACGAACGGTTTTACGGAAGTAAACTAAGTTTTATTATAAAACTAGAACTCACTCAGCAACGCTGACTTTGATGTGTTTCCAGTTGGCAGGTATGTTGCTAAGGATGGCACGGGCGGCTACTCAGCGTATTTTGGATGGCATCTTTATGTTTAATGCTTTTGTAATAAATGTAACATGATATTGTTAAAGGAACGATTGTATTATTGTGCAAAAGTATTTTGATGGAATGAAATTGTGTTTTTAATGTTTCCGCTGCAACTATTTATGAAAGGAAAAATGTAATTATATGTTTTGAGTGCGATGAACGACCAACTGTAGTCGTCCCGGTAACGGGGCCTTACAAGTTGGTATCAGAGCCAAAGTTTAAGTGAATTGGGTAAATATTTTCAAAAACCTAATCTTAAACTGAAAATTGGACGGAAAGGGAATGGGATGCCAATCTGAGTAGCTGTGTGCCATCAGGTATTTTTGTAAAGTTAACCGGTATTACGTGCGCATGTTATATGGTTTATGTGTTGCTGGTAGATTTAGATACTGGTGTAGTCAGGATAGGTAATGCTTGGGGTATGAAGAGTAAAGTAAGTGGATAATCACAACTGGCCATTGTAATTAGGGACTTACTATACTTCACATGAACTGAGCTGTTCCTTGAATGACCGTGTTAGTGTTTGAATCTTTCAGTGTGTTTAGAGAATGGCCGGTGGAAGATCTTCGAAAGCTTCTCGTGGTGGAGGTGGTGGTGGACGTGGTGCTGAACCACGGGTCACAAGAGGAAGGCCTAGGGCCGAAGAAGTGGTTCATGAAGGACCCGAGACCCCTCATCCTGAGGGCGGTGGTGAGAATGCTAATTAGAGGGCCTCGATGAGAGAGGTGGTCGTGGAGGAAGTTCATTTGGTCTTGCAGACAATCCTACCGTCTGTAGTGACCGAAGTGATAAAGACTGTTAGAGATGAGGAGAGAAAGGAAAGGGGTAGACCTTCAGGCGATAGGAGACGGCACGAGACTGAAACGGTTCTCTCCGATGACGAAAAGGAAGAAGAAGAGGAAGAGCCTGCGCCAGAGTTGGCACGAGGCTGTAACTATGGGGAGTTTCAGCGATGCAAGCCCCCTACTTTTGATGGTAATGGCACTGCTGCTGCTGCTCACCAATGGGTGAGGGAAATGGAAGTTGTTTTAAATATCAGCGAGTGTCGGGAAGACCAGAAGGTAAAGTTTGCTGCCCACTCTTTCGTGGACTCAGCTTTGTGCTGGTGGGACAACATAGTCCAAGTTGAGGGTAGTCGGGCTATCGGGAGGTTGAGATGGTCAGAATTGAAAAGGCTGGTGATTGAGGAGTTCTGTCCTCATCGTGAGATGGATAAAGTTGAAAGAGAGTTCCTGCAGCTTGAGGCGGGAACGATGACGCATCAGCAATACACCACCAAAAGTTCAACGAAATGGGACGGATGGTGCCGGATCAGGTGACACCTCTCTCCCGAAAGATCAAGAGGTATGTTCATGGCTTGCCAGCGGACATCCGTAGGCACATGATCGCTGCCCGACCGAGCACGTTTAGATTGGCAGTTGACCTGGTGGGAAGATTGTACGACGAGCGGGCGATGGCGATGACAGACGAAAGGGAGGAGCGAGCCTATGTTCAGAAGGGGAAAAGAAGGCGAGACAATGATGGTGGATTTGTGTATGAAGGTACGACATCGAGGGACGATGATCGGAAGAGAATAGAAAGAAAAGGAGAAGTATGCAGAAAGTGTGGACACAAGCACCCCGGGGAATGTAGATTGGGGACTAATGCTTGTTTCCGTTGTGGAAGGACCGGGCAAAAAACTGCGGTATGGAAAGGTGTTATTCTTGTGGTGAGGAAGGTCATAAGAGCAGGGACTGTAAGAAGCAAAGGGCTGAAGGTTCGGGAATGAAGAAGATCGAAGGAAGCTAGGACAGACTTTGATGTTGTGTCAGGTATGTTCCTAGTAAATAGATCCTTAGCCTTGTGTTATTCAATGTTGGCGTTAGTAAAAGTTTTATTCCTGCTACTTTCTGTGCTGAATTGCCTGTTAGTGGTAAGAATATAGAAACAACATTCGATGTAGCCCTAAGAGTGGATTGTTTGGCGGACTACGGAGTGAACACTGTGTGTTGCAAAAAGATGATACGGTTGACGGCGCCAGAGGGGATCACTGTGATGGTTTAAGGTGATTGAGTCACGAAGATTCCGAATGTGACTTCGATGACAGTGGCGGGAAAGTGTATGAAGCGTGATATGGTGGAATACGAGATTAAATGCCTTACTTGTTTACAAGTGAAGGCTGAGCACAAAATGCTGTATAGAAACTAATGAGGTGATCGAGGCCACGATCGAGAAGCTCAAAAGGATCAAAGCATTGATGAAGGTAGCCAAAGATAGATAAAAAGTCGTGTGTGGATAAACGACGTAGACCGATTGAACTCCAGGTGGGAGACTGGAAAAGAGATGAGAAAGAATTGCTCGTGACTGTTTAAGGAATAACAGGTTTCGGGGACGAAACCTATATAAGGGGGTGGACTTGTAACACCCGGAAATTTCCTTTGAAGGCGACGAAAGAAGAAAAAGAAATAAAGTCCAAAGTCTACAGACCAAACTCGCCAACGAGAGAAACTTGATGAGTGGGAGTATAAAAGGGGGGAGACACCCCAACCCTTCTCATTTTTCAGCCATCAAGAAGAGAAGGGAGAAAGAAGAGAAAAGAGGAAAAGTGTTGGCTCGGGTTGGTTCGAGTAGCCAAAATCGTTGAGGAGCGAGTCAAATCGAAGCTCTACTCGTCGGGATCGTTAAGGTGAGTTCTAGGACCCCTCTTTTACACATTTTCAACTGATTTTGGGGCTGGAACACATCTGAAAACCTATTTTTGAGTTTTGGGTAAAAACCCGTTTTTATGCATGGATGTATGAGTATAATGCGTTTGAGGATTGATTTCTTGCTTGGTTATGCTTGAATGAGGGCGTGGTATGTTTCCCTAAGGTTTAGGATGGTTGATTTGAACTTAAAAGAGGTTTGGAAGGGGTTGGAGGCCGAAACCCGTCTGCTGCAGTCAGGATGGACTGCATTCTGCATCAGCTAGGGCTAAGCGACCGACTGGAGGGCGGTTGGAGGCCATTCGGCCGATTGGCGTGCGAGTGAGGTCCATGCGCACGATTGCTATGCGACTGAGGTCCATACGCATGATGGTCATGCGACTGAAGTTCATGTGCTTGGGAGTCATGCGATTGAAAGATTGTGCGACTGAGGTTCATTCGCACGAAGGTTAAGCGACTGAAGTCCATGCGCCTGGAGGCCATGTGACTGAGGTTCATTCGCACGAAGGTTATGCGACTGAAGCCCATACGCCTGAAGTCATACGACGGAAGGCCATACGCATGAAAGCTATGCGACTGAGAGTCCATACGCATAGATGTCCATTCGCCCATAGTCCATTCGCATAGGGTCCATTCGCATAGATGCCCATTCGCCTAAGTGTCAGTCGCCCTGAAGGCCATGCGATTGGAGGGTGTCCATACGCCCAAATAGGGTTCATGCGCCCGAAAGAATAGCGGTTTATCATACGACTTTCGAGGGAAAGTGCAGTTATGGGTTTTGACTCGAGAGGTTCCTGTAAGCTGGTGTAAGTTGACTCTCGAGGTCATAGACGTTGTGTCAGGCACGCATATGAGGTTATTGATTCATGATGATGAGGATGATGATGCGATGCCTGCTATCGTGTGATGCCTTATAGTTTTATGTGATGTCGATGTTGCATGTTTATACATGATGCATGTTATGTATGTATGATGATGCTCTATATGGTGATGTGTGTATGTGTATGTTTTATGTTCCTTATTATTATTATGTATGTTTATCTTTCCATGGCTTTGCGTTGAACGTTAACGAGTGAAATGAAAGTATTATGTAACGTAAAGTGGAAGATAATGAAAAGAGGAACGTAATGAATGAATGCATGCATAAATGAATGAATGAAAGCGTGTGAGGCTTGTAAGTGAAGCTTAGTGAAGTGCACGGCTCTAAATGCCTTAATCTCAACCGCGTGAGGTTCAGCTATCCTATAGTGTGCACGCAAGGGTTCCAGTCTTTGTGGCTGACCTTCGATGTAGTACCCATGTTGATGGGGGTGATGTACCCATTTCGATGGGGGTGTAGTACCCATGTTGATAGGGGTGATGTACCCATTTCCATGGGGGTTTAGTACCCATGTTGATGGGGGTGAAATATGTGATGGTTACCCGAGTTACGCATAACTTCGGGGGTGTAGCATAAAGCCAAGCATATGCATGAGGTGAGCAACCCTGTTGTTGCAACAGACTCGTATAGCGTGCAATCGTTGAGATTGCCTATGAGGTGAGCGACTCTGTGTCGCAACAGACTCGATAGAGGTCCTTGTCGCGTACTCCGGTACTGTGTCAGTCTTAGGACATGAGTCGGGGGTTTGTGTACAGACCCCGGCACAACACCAGTCTTCGGACATGGGTCGGGAGTATGGCGTGAGTTGATGAATGAGAAAGATAATGATGGGAAGAGCGAATATATGAAATGAACGTTAACGAAATATCTTAATAATGTACGAAATGGGATCCTTGTCACTCGACCTCAGTAATCGTGGCTGAGTGCCACGAAGAGGGTAAAGTCTGACAGGATCTAGAAAGAAGTGAAAGATAATAATGTACGATGAATGATGAATGTAACGAACGAATGATGAAGATAATAATGATATTATCTATGTGTACGTATGATGTGTGAACGCATGTAAGTAACGAATGTTTTATAAAGAAAGTAATGAACGGTTTTACGGAAGTTAACTAAGTTTTATTATAAAACTAGAACTCACTCAGCAACCCTGACTTTGATGTGTTTCCAGTTGGCAGGTATGTTGCTGAGGATGGCACGGGGCGGCTACTCAGCGTATTTTGGATGGCATCTTTATGTTTAATGCTTTTGTAATAAATGTTACATGATATTGTTAAAGGAACTATTGTATTATTGTGAAAAGTATTTTGATGGAATGAAATTGTGTTTTTAATGTTTCCGTTGCTACAGTTCAAGATGAAAGAAGTATGGCAACTGGTAGATCTTCTCGAAGGACAATATCCTATCGGTACCAGATGGCTATAAAGAAACAAAACTCATGATAGAGGATCGTCATCAGAAACAAAGCTAGACTAGTGGCACAGGGGTATACACAAGAAGAAAAAATTGACTATGACGAAGTGTTTGCGCCTGTTGCTAGATTAGAGGCAATAAGAATCTTTCTTTCATATTCTGAATCCATGAAGTTTATTGTTTATCAAATGGATGTGAAGTGTGCTTTTATGTATGGAAATATTGCTGAAGAAGTCTATGTCAGTCAATCACCTGGCTTTGAAGATCCTGATTTCCCTCACATGGTGTACAAGCTTGACAAATCCTTGTATGGTCTTCACCAAGCCACAAGAAAGTGGTACGAGACTCTATCATCTTTCCTGCAGGACCGGTTAAGAGCTTAACAATTACAACACAACAACACAAAGAGGAGATTTACTAAACTTTATCAAACAGTGAACTGGATTAACCAATATATTGATACAAAGAACACAAGTAAAGTTAAAGAGACAGAATAAGAGATTTGGGTTTCAAGGAGGCAGTATATTGCTTTCTCAAGTTCTTTTACAAGTGTTACAAAGCATAAAGAAAGATACTAGAACTTGGAATACTTATACTACAACCTACAGCCGGCTATACTTTGAAAGCCAGCTGGATACAATTGACTAGACACAAACAAAATCAATTGTAGAATCAAAAGGCATATCTGCCTTTTGACCTTGTGACTATGACATGCCATAGCTCACATCCTTATCTATTACAAAAAGGATAAAGTACATAAAGTAGAAAGTTACAGACTCAAGACCTTAATGTACAGTTACCAAAAGCATGGACCTTTTCACCAACTCATGTAAGTTGGTGACTTTACAGAGATGCAGCGGAAAGGTGTCCAGCTTTATTGAACAGTACATCAGATAAAGCATGTTAATAAAAGTCTTCGGAAGAAATCTGTCTTCATAGGATGAAGCTTCGGAAGACTTTGTCTCTGAGGCTTCGGAAGACTTCATGTTTGGCTTCGGAAGATATTGGTCTTGGCTTCGGAAGATTTTACACTTAGAATATTTTCTAGTGTATGGTGTAAAACTTCCGAAGCATTTCTTCTTCAGTACTTAGTGCATTTGTTGCAGAGAGACATTGGATGTTTTGGTTTGTATCAGACATAAATGCTATCAAAACATTTAGAAGATCTTCAGATGTTAGTAGTCTTCAGCACAATCATGACCATACCTTTCTTCATTAGATGGTCAGGATCATTCAGACCTTCATAGTATCTTCTCATCTCAAAGAGATCATGCAGAGGTAAGTTGATTATGTCTTGCCAAGTATAGACATTCTGAACACCTTGATCTCTGATTACATGCCATATTTCTTGATTGGTAGAGTAAGTCCAGGACAAGATGGGTGTCTCAGCTGTCAGAGGAGCCACTTGCATTGGAGTTGATTGGGCTGCCTCATCATGCACTTCCTCAGGTTGATCTGACTCAGCCTGAGGTGTAGAGGTAGATGACTTAGGCTTCTTCTTCTTAGACTTTGGTTTAGAAGCCATTCTCTTCTTCCTCTTAGATGACTTTAACTAAGAAGACTGGTCTGCAGCACCTTGGTGATCATCCTTGTCTTTCTCAATTGGGTGTTCCTCCCTCACAGGTTCAGAAGGAGAGGGAGTTTGACCCTGCTTTGGATCAGAAGATGAAGCTTGCTGAGGCTCAGCAGGAGGCCCGGGTTGATTTGTCTCAGGTTGTTCAAACTTGACCTCCAATTCAGGTGGGACTTGACTTTGAAGAGAGTGTAAGTCAATCAGTTCACCACTCTTAATCTTCTGCTTGATTACCCTTATATGCTCATCCATTGTGGATAGAGACATAGGGCCAAGTCTCCTTCCGGAGAATCCATATAGCTTCAAGAAGCTCATCATCCTTTGTGTATCAGCAGACTTCTTCATACTCTTTTGGATGATGGCTCTTGACTTTGCAGCTTCTTCCCTTGGCTTCCTCTTAGTTGTATTTCTCTCTTTGACTAACTCAAGTTCAAGTTGTTTTAAGTGCTCAAACTCAATAAAGTCATAGGATAAGGGAAGAAGTGCATCTGCCTGATAGAAGCCTGTGGCACTCAGGCAGTTGATCATTTTGATCCTATCTTCTTCTTTGTCTACCTGAGGTTCCTTTGGAGCCACATCTTCTTGTACAGGACTTTCTTGAACTGGGGAGAGAGTGGGAGCATGCTTGTAGAGTCTTTTCTGTCTCTTCTCCTCTTTGAATTGGAGAAGTAGCCTTGCATCCTCTTTTTCTTTCATCTCTCTTGACACTTCCATGTCAGCCAGTTCATTCAGTTCTTCTAAAGGGAGAGAGATGATTTCATCAATATCATAGTTCCTGGTTTGTAAATAAGTAATCCTGACTGCCCTCAACTCATCATCTTGAGTATTTGGTCTGGGGGCAGCCCTAATTGCAGCTTGCATAAAGCTTGAAGTCCCAGAGGAACTTTCTCCCCTTAGCTTCCTTTTCCTCTCTCTCTCTTCCTCCTCAATTTCCTCAGGAGTCATAATCCTTTTCCCTTTGTCACCCATAGACCTTTGTGACTCAGGGTGGATAGAGGCTTGGCCTTCATTGCTTGGTGTAGCATCCATGCTCTGGCCAGAGAGAGGCTGAGAAACACCTTCACCAGCAGGTGTCTCAGAAGGAGTGTGAATCTCTGCAGCAGTTGATGATGATGAGACAGGGGTCTCACGTTCTGCCACTGGGCCTTCAGTCAAAGTTTCCCCTATGAAACTAATCTTAGGGTCCACCTCAACATCCAGTTGACCGATGACATTGCCTGATTGCCTAAGTCTCCTTCTTAAAGTAAACTCTGCAAGGATCCTGTCTTGGATTCTTTGAGCCAATCTGTCAGCCTGTCTTGAGTTGCTTGGATTGACAAGTGGATATTGACTAGATCCAATCTTTCATAGAAGTTCAAGCTTTGAAAATCAAATACTTCTTGTTGCCCTTGAACTCTGTGAAGAATAAGGGCTCTTCTGTCAGCATCATACCTCCACCTTATGATGTAGTTTGAAGTTCCTTGAGGTGGAGATGACACAGCCCTTGGTATACCTCCCTCAAAGAGACTCCTGATGATAGAGTCTATAGAGTCCACATTAATGTGAACTTGAGGAAGTTGCTGAGAATGCATAACTGCAAGTGAGGATGGTGAGTCCTCTATGTCCATTCTCTGTGAAGAACTCACAGGTTCTGTGGCTGCAATAACTTTCTCCCCCTTTTTGGTAGCATCACCCACTTTCATAGGTGAGCTGGAGGATAAATCAATCACATCCACAGGTTCTTGTGTTCCTGGTTGAGCTTTCCTTAAAGGTCTCCCAGCTAGTTTTTCATTAAGATATGAAATCTGAAGTTGCTGATCATTGACCCTGTTTTGTAAGGTAGTCACCTGAGATTTAAGGTGACTAACCTTAGAGACTAAATAGGAGCATGTTTTTGACAGTTTTTGCACCTTTAGTCTCAAATTCCCCTCATCTTCATCAGAAGAATCATTAGGGGATGAGATGATTGGACCAAAGTCCTCTCACTCACCACCAGCTTGAGTTTCTTGGCTGCTGGTTTTCCTCTGCTCACTAGCAATCTCAGTTGAGATGTCAGTGGGCTGAGTTGCCATGGTTGAGGTCTTAATGATGTAATCACTTGCAGAAGTGAGAGCCTCTTCCATATGGACATCCTGAACATGTTTAGAAGTGTCCACCTCAGTAACAGGTGACTGATGTGGGCTAGACTGAGGAGAATCAGAGGTACTCATCTCTCTTTGAGTAGGGGAGGAGAAGAGAGACTTATGGTACTCACTGAATCCTAAGTCTTCATCAGTATAGAAGGATAGGTTGGGAATGGGTTGATTTAGATCTAAAGGCTGGGGATGGTAACTGTCCCCTGAAGGTTGTTCACTTGAGTGTTGAGACTCAGAGTGAAGGCTTAAGGCTTTTGGGCTTGTGAGCTCATCAGGGTGAGCATGAGGAACCTTAGCCCTGATAGTTGAAGAAATGGGAGTGGTTTGCTCTTCAAGGGAAGTGGGAGCTCTAGTGTCCACTTCCTCCTGTAAAGGTGAGTATACGGGGACCTGCACAGACTCAATAGCTTGAGCAGGGGTTCGTTTGGATTTTCTTTGGTAGGTGAGGGTTATTTGTGGTCTTTTTAGAGGTAAGGAAGAAGAAGGTGTGGGTTCAACACTAGCTTGTGTTGCTAGGTTGTCACCTTGAGCAATGAGCTCTAGCATTTTGGGGACTAGGGCTGTTTCTACCCCTGAGAAGCCTACAGTTGGCTTCTCTATGATTTTAAAAATGTCGGGCTTCATCTGTCCCAATTTAAGAATATTACTTGTTTCCCTCAACTGTGAGCCCAGTTCACAGTTAAGAATGTGCTGAACATATCTAGGAAACATGTAATTCTCTAAGGAGTCCAAGTTTGCAAGTAAATTGGTATAAACAAATTGAGTGTACCTGAACTTGACCCCTTGAACCATTCCATGCACTATAAAGGAGAGATCCTCAGGAATCTGGTCCCACCCTCTGTGACAACCGACCTCCAGGTTGTTACCCTAACCCTAGATTGCTTGCATCATTATCCATGCTATGAGTACTAATAATTGAAACTATACAACCCTACTATGAAATTGGAATCAATTCTTGCTATTTGATGTGAATTATGATTTCATGTGATTTTTATTTTTGATTTTTAACCAATTTAGGTTTCTACCATTTTAAAAAAAAATTAGTGTTCCGGGAATGTCAACTAGTCACCCTTACAAAATTAAACTCAAGAGAAGACAATTAAAATGTGAGCATACACACTCACACTTGCATAAATTCGGCCATGCATGCATGGGTATGCATTAGACACCTCAAATCACCTTTCCACTAAATAATACATAATACCCAATACTACAAAATTACACTACATAATATTAAATTACAATTAAAATTAAATTAAAACCATCCCCACTACACTCCAAGATCGGCCGCCCCCTCCCTCACCACTCTCCTCTCCTCTTCACACCACCCCTCTCACCCACTAGCCTTTCATGCATTTCTCTCCATCTCTCTCCCTCTCTTCTCCCATTAATCGATCCACCAGCTGATTCCACACACACACATCTCTCAACACTCTCAAAACTATTCTCTCTAAGCTTTGTGCAAGAAAAATTCGAAGACCACACAAAAATCCATTCGGCCAAGACCGAAACCGCAAAGGAGCAGCCTTGTTGCAAGATTTGGTCACACAACCGTGTTTGTTCCACCTTTCCAGCCTTAGTTCAAGTTTCTCCATTCAAGTCCAAGGAGTTTCAAGCCATTCACGGCCATCAACACCCTCCAAACCGTGAGTTATTTCGAGTGTAAGCTCAAGATGTCGGTTTTGTGACATTTCTCTTGTTTTCTTCATTTGACATCTAAGAACCGTGTATTTCTTTGTTGTAGCAGAAACATCTCACCATCATCTCATTCTTAAGGAGTTACCAACGTTCTTGAAGGTAAACTTCATGTTTTGTTAGCCATTCTTGAGGTGGAAACCGATTTCCACCATGAAAACCCTCATTTTGAGTGTTTTGACATCATCTAACTTGTGAAAGCTTAAACTCTTGTAAACCAAACTTGTAACCTGCATTTTTATGACTTAATTGACTCCAAAGAACCTGTTTTTAAAAGTTCCAAGTGGCTACATACTCAAACCCACGGTTGATACATGGATTTCACTTTGAAACCCCCTTTCTACATGTAACAACACCCTCTTGAGCATTTGTTTGAAAAATCCTTTTAAACAAGACCCATAACCTACTCATGAACGACTTAATGACACCTTAATAATCTGCTTATGAAGTTAAATGAAGTGTTGGTAACATTTAAACTCAAGTTATGATGGTTTACACTAGTGTAATTATCGGTTATGACATTTTCTACATATTTGAAGCATATGGATGTATAGATCAACTAGGCAACGTGTTGGGACTGAAATTTCAGTAGGTTTTAGTGAATATTTGAAGTGTTAGCAATGTTTAATCTCTGGAATAAAGGACATGATGTGATATACCCTCTTTTAGTCACTTTCGGGACCCGAAAACATGGTAAAATGACTTAAAAATAGTAAGATTATGAATTTAACATTCTTAAAAAGTATTCCAGGCTCAAAAATGATAAATAAAGTATTCTGGAGTCAATGGATAAGTTAAGTGGTCAAAGACTCAAATAAATGGCATTTTAACTAAAAAACGGGTACAAACCGAGCATAGTTTATGAGAAAATCTATAAAAAAATAGAGTTCAAAACTAAGATGTATGAAAATCATGTGATTTCAGTAAGATAAGTGATAAAGGACCTAAAAGATTTAAAAACTCGGTCAAATGAGCTTAAAATGGTCAAACCCGGTCAAAACCGCGTATTAACGGGTCAAACGTGAAAACAAGATTTTGACTATAAAAAGCCAATTTACACAATTTAAGGACTTGGAAATTTATAAAGAAGTCTCTTAGAAAATACCTACTGGTCCAAAATTTAAATATTTGAAAACTCCAATTTACTATTAAAATTATCCGGCTTTTACCGCAACCGGGAGCGTTAAACGCGCAGTTTTCAAAATCGGACCCGTAGACCAAAGTTTTGAACCACTTACTCCATAATAATCATAATATGACTCAAACAATCTGATTTTGGACATAAATGACATAAAAGGCAAGAAACTAAACTTAAGGGTAGAAACTGTCAATTTTGAAACTTGAGGGACTAAACTGTAAAATTTTTCCAAACCTTATAACCGACTTCCAGGAAGCTAATAAACACTTGAACAATAAAATCTCTTAATATACCTAATCTAATGAAGTAAAAATCCCTAATTTTCTTGAAGACGCCTTGACTTGCCATAAAAGGAAACTTTTTATACAAACCTTCACTAAACCAAAACCATACCCTATAGCTAAACTCTTGACACCATTGTTGCACTTGATATGAGTTTAGGGCAGTAGCTTATTGCTTAATATGTACTTGTTAGGGTGCTAGACTTGTGACACTTCCCGGCACATCAGGAAACTTTGATTTGGAAACCTAAGGTGAGTTCTAGTGATCCCCCTTTTTTACTACTGTTTTGGGATGGAACATGCTCTACTTTTATAAACTATGATTGTGCTTTATTTGATGATACTATGTGGGATTGTGGTTACCTGCTAATTTTTATATCATGATCATTAATTCTTTCGTGAACCGCTTGATTTATATGGATAGATCTATTTGGGGAATCCCCCACACATAGTGGCTTCCGTTCCAGGAAGGTTACCCCACTGAGATCCTGAGGGGTCGTTGTGGCATGTAACAAGTTTTGTTAAGATTCTATGGTGAACCATCCGGGCAGGTAGGGTTCACTGGTATGGGGCTCAGTTTCTTCCTTCGGGAATATCCGGTAAAACACAACTTTAGAAGAGGCTAACCGGGGACTGAGTGCAGGGTTGATTATGATTTTATTTCTCCCACGATGATAAACAATGATTATTTTTCTTTTAATCAAAGAAGGATTTATTAAGTCCTTTTGTTTTTGAACTTTAAGCACTTGAATTCACCAACTTTATAGTTGACACAATTTTCTTTTGAGCATGTTTCAGGTAATGTTTGAAGAGATCCTAGCTGTTTGAAGACCTAGACTTACCCCCATGACATGGCATTGGCTTATTTCCTTGATGAAACATTTGAACAATTTATAATTTTGTGTTGAACAAGTACAATTTCTCTTTTATGGTTGATTGTAAAACTTAATTGGGGCTTGATGTGTATCTAGCCCCGTTACTTTTTTGAAACTTTAATGCCATGTGATATTCTCTCCTTTGAGCTCTTATAATGGTTTGTTTCCGCTGCCATATGTTGTTGCTAGTCTGTGACGTCCCACCCTATCTGGGCCCGGGGTGTGACAGATTGGTATCAGAGCCAAAGGTTGTAGAGAAGTCGGGAATGCCATAGTAGACCCTAGGCTACAACCCTTATACCCTAGGACTGTCCTTGTGGGAAGTGTTGGAATGATCGGGTTGGGTAAATTGATGATTACACTTGATCAACGTAATCATGAATTTACCGGACGCGTAATTTCCATCACTGATCTTTAGGTTATGGTTGGATTTTTCTGGTTTATATTGATGATTTGAAACTAATTTTAAAAGGGGATTTAAATGATTTTTATGATGAACTATGTTATCCGATACTACTTGAAGAAACTATTGATCTGGGCAAAACAGACAGCTATATGTTGGAATAACAGATACTATTGCCATCACTACTATTATTAGTACTATTATGTAAATCATGAGCTATGAGAAACCAAATTACTCATGATGTATTTCTTACAGGATAACGATAATGGCTGATAAAGGAAAGGCGCCTGCTCACCCCGACGTTGAGACCGCTCCTACCGGACACCTAAGGAGAGAGAAACCCCAGACGGAGTATGAGGCGTACCTCCGGAGATGCGGACATCCCGGGTGGATATCCGTCACGTCCGAAGACACTGAGGCTTCCGAGGACTCTTCCTCCACATCACCTTCCCGAAGCCGAACGCGATCCCACTCTCCTCAAGTAGCTGCTCCGACCCTCTCACCCATCCCACCTATTGGGAATAGGGGTGCGCGTACTGTCACCCGACCTCGCAAAAGCGTTAGACCAGGATCCTCCGTATCCTTTAGGATGCCTCCTCCTCCTCCCCCGCCTGTTAGGATTCCGACATCGGTACCCCCACTGTTTGACCCTCGCGACGAGCGCCTGATGCCGCCGAGACATAGTATGTATGACGGCCCCACTGTACTGGCTGGTGATAGGTACTCCCAGTCGAGTCGCCGGGCGAGTGATGTAGGACCCTCCGATGCGACACTAGATGAGATTTTGAGGACTGTTCGCCGTCATGAGCTGACTGTTCAGCACGCCACTCGAACTTCTCAGTCGGCCCAGTTCCAGGCGATGATGGCTACACAGGGAGTGAAGCGTTTGGAGCAGGAGCAGAGGAAGAAGGGTACAGGGTGGTTTGGATGGTTAAAGAGGAAGTGGATGTGAGAACTGGAGTACTCAGTGGGATTTATCTGTCTGTGGACAGTAGAAGGAAACTATTTGAATTCTTGTTTGAGACTATTATTTTATATTATGGGGGTGATGGCACCTTCCAAATTGTAAGAGCATGACTCTGATTCTACTCGTTTGGATGATACTATGTTGACTGCTTTTGAGATGCTAAAAATTTTTTAAACTGTCTGTATTAAACTGCTATATGTTTTGTTGTGCTTTGAGATTGTCTGTGCCTTTTCTAAATTGTTGCCCAACTATTATATCATGTTTTGAATTGGACATTTAAGGTTCTTTAGTGGGTTGTAAATACATGTATGTGCATGCTATGATTCCTCTTCCGAGGCATGGTGCGATAGGATAATGATGCCTAGGCTATCCGAAACAAAATTTATGAGATGCTAAACAAATCTATTTGTGATACTATCAGAATGCCGACTCGCAGAGGAACACGTTTTGGTCGACGTGGAGCCACCAGATGCCGCCATGAGGGAGCAAGGCCTATTGGAACCCAACCTACTCCACCAGGGACTCCCCACGGGGAGAATACTAATCAAGAGAGTGACGAAAGGATTGCTAACCTCGTAGCTCAGCAACTGGCCAACGCCATTCCGACTATCATTGCTCAGATAAATGCAGACCGGGATAACACTACTGGGAATGAACGGCCGATAAACGATGAGAGCCACGATGATGAAGCTGAGGAGTTAAGGAATGGGTGCTCTTACAAGACCTTTATGGCCTGCAAGCCCAAGGACTTCTATGGCACCGAGGGTGCTATAGAGACTTACAGGTGGATCGACGAAATGGAAGCCGTCTTAGACATCAGCGAGTGCAAGATGGAGCACATGGTGAGATTTGCATCACAATCTCTCAAGGGATCAGCTCTTGAATGGTGGAAGTCCATTACCCAGAGCCGTGGAAGAATCGTGGCAAATCGAATGGGTTGGACTGAATTCCGAGAGTTAATGACCAACAAATATTGCCCCATCAATCAACTCGAGAAGCTGGAGACAGAATTTTTAAGCTTGGAGATGAAGGGACCCAACTACACCGAATACATCAATCGTTTCTTAGCCCTGTCCCGACTTGTGCCACATTTGGTGACGCCAGAAGCCAAAGGTGTAGCACGGTTCATCTGGGGACTACACCCAAGAGTTAGGGGTATGGTTCGTGCCTCTCAGCCTGTGACCCTACAAGC
The DNA here is from genome assembly GCA_025215565.1 of Flaveria ramosissima. Classification (NCBI taxonomy): domain Eukaryota; kingdom Viridiplantae; phylum Streptophyta; class Magnoliopsida; order Asterales; family Asteraceae; genus Flaveria; species Flaveria ramosissima. Next base: position 56,898,899 of record CM046037.1, read on the forward strand.
TGCTGTCGACCTTACCAGCAGTCTGACTGACGATCTTATTAGGGCTGGATGGACCGATCAAGGAAGGGCTGATGAGAAGAAGAAGTTTGTTGGAGACAAGAGGAAGTGGTTTGAAGCAAAAAGAGCGATTGGAAGTAGCAGTGGGTCGAGTAGAAGAATTCTGAAGGAGTGAGACGTGATGATCAAGGAAGCAAAAACCGGAGATTGTATACGGGGACAAGCCCACTCTGCAGCAAGTGCAAGTTACATCATCAAGGAGAATGTAACCCGATGCCCTGTTTTAGGTGCAAGAGAACAGGCCACCTAATTAAAGACTGTACTTATGTACCGGGGAAACAATGCTACGAGTGTGGAGACCCAGGGCATATGAGGAACAAGTGTCCTAAGCTGGGTAGAGACAAGGATGCCAAGCCCAATAAGCCTAAGGGAAGAGCTTTCGTTATGGACCCAGCAGGAGCTCGTAAGGAACCCGACGTTGTCAACGGTACGTTCCTTGTAAATAATCATCCCGCTACTGTACTGTTTGATACTGGAGCGACCGCTAGTTTTATCTCTAGTACCTTTAGGCAATTGATTAACTTAGACGCATGCACCTTGACTGATACATTTACCGTAGAACTAGCTGACGGTAATATTTTAGAAGCTAACGAAATCATTAGGGATTGCCCCCTGAATCTAAAAGGGAATGTGTTTAAGATTGACTTGATGCCCATTAAGTTAGGAGGATTTGATGTTGTCGTGGGTATGGACTGGTTAGTGAAGCATAAAGTTGAAATCGTATGCGATGAGCGATTGCTCAAGATACCATTGAGCGTCGAAGAAGTGTTAGTGGTAGAAGGAGAAAGAAGTAACACTCTATACCCTATGATATCTCACTTGAAAGCTACCAAGAGCTTGAAGAGGGGATGTTCAGCTTTTATAGTCTATGTGATGAAAACCCAAAAAGAGAAGAAAATCGAAGAGATTCCCGTAGTTTCGGAATACCCAGAGGTGTTTCCGGAGGAACTACCAGGACTTCCTCCGAATCGACAGGTGGAATTCCAGATAGACTTGATGCCTGGTGCTGCACCAGTAGCCAAGGCACCGTACCGGCTCGCCCCACCCGAGATGAAGGAGCTAATGGTACAAATTCAAGAACTAATGGACAAGGGATTTATACGTCCGAGTGTCTCTCCATGGGGTGCCCCGGTGCTATTCGTGAAAAAGAAGGACGGAACGCTGCGAATGTGTATTGATTACAGGGAGTTGAACAAGCTGACCATAAAGAACCGTTACCCTCTCCCGAGAATAGACGACTTATTTGATCAATTGCAGGGAGCAAGTTACTTCTCCAAAATAGACTTGAGGTCAGGATACCACCAGCTGAAGATAAGAGAAGAAGATATACCCAAAACTGCCTTCCGAACTAGGTATGGACACTATGAGTATTTGGTCATGCCCTTTGGACTGACTAATGCTCCAGCAGCATTCATGGACCTCATGAATCGCGTTTGCCGCCCTTACCTCGACAAGTTTGTGATCGTGTTTATCGACGACATACTAATCTATTCTCAAACTAAAGACGAGCACGAGAAGCATCTCAGGCTAATCCTTGAATTGCTCAAGAATGAGCAACTATATGCCAAGTTCTCGAAATGTGAATTCTGGATGCGCCAGATCCAATTCTTAGGTCATGTGGTAAATAAGGATGGGATTCAAGTTGACCCTTCCAAGATAGAGGCCATAAAGAATTGGAAGATTCCTGAGACTCCTACGGAGATAAGGCAATTCTTAGGACTGGCTGGCTATTACCGAAGGTTTATAAAGGACTTCTCGCGTATAGTGCAACCTTTGACCGCACTAACCAAGAAAAACACAACCTTTGTGTGGGAGCGAGAGCAGAATGAGGCGTTTGAAAGACTTAAAGAGAAGTTATGCAGTGCACCTATACTTGCTCTTCCAGAAGGAGTAGAAGACTTCGTGGTCTATTGTGACGCTTCGCGTCAAGGACTAGGATGTGTATTGATGCAACGCAATAAGGTGATTGCTTACGCATCGAGACTGCTGAATGATCATGAGAAGAATTACACGACGCACGATCTGGAGTTGGGTGCCGTGGTGTTTGCCCTTAAGATGTGGAGGCATTACCTTTATGGCACAAAGTGCATTATCTACACCGACCATAGAAGCTTGCAGCATATCCTTGACCAAAAGATGCTCAACATGCGTCAGAGAAGATGGGTTGAGCTATTGAACGATTATGAGTGCGAGATCCGCTACCACCCTGGTAAGGCCAATGTTGTGGCGGATGCGTTAAGTCGAAAGGAAAGAGAAAAACCTCTTCGTGTACGAGCCTTAAGAATGAGTGTGCATACCAACCTTATAGCAAAATTGAAGGAAGCTCAAGGCGAGGCATTAAAGGAAGAGAAACTAAAGGAAGAAGGATTGACTGGAATGGAGAAGCAGTTGGAGACAGGGGACGATGGTACATATAGATATGGTGGAAGGACTTGGGTGCCAAAACACGGAGGAATTCGAGAAGTAATCCTCGATGAAGCACACAAGTCTAGGTATTCAATTCATCCTGGAAGTGATAAGATGTACCAGGATTTAAAGACACTTTTCTGGTGGCCGGGAATTAAGAGATCAATCGCTGTTTACGTGGGGAAATGTTTAACTTGTGCCATGGTAAAAGCTGAGAACCAAAAACCATCGGGAACGTTGCAGCAACCTGAAATTCCAGAATGGAAATGGGATAATGTTACGATGGATTTCGTTACCAAGCTGCCTAGAACGTTTAAAGGTCACGATGCTATTTGGGTAATAGTGGATAGATTAACCAAATCAGCTCACTTCTTGCCAATTAGAGAAGACTACGATATGACGAAACTGGCCCAACTTTATGTCGATGAGATTGTAACAAGGCATGGAGTGCCTCTGTCGATCATCTCAGACCGTGATAGCCGTTTCACCTCTCGTTTCTGGAAATCGTTCCAGCAAGCTTTAGGAACCCGTTTAGATCTTAGCACGGCTTACCACCCTCAGACCGACGGACAGAGCGAAAGAACTATTCAAACGATGGAAGACATGTTGAGAGCTTGCGTGATGGACTTTGGCGGAAACTGGGATAACCATCTTCCTTTGGTGGAATTCGCCTATAACAACAGTTACCACGCGAGTATCAAAGCCGCTCCGTACGAGGTCCTTTATGGCAGGAAATGCCGATCACCCTTGAGTTGGAATGAGATTGGTGACAGCCAAGTGATGGGACCCGACATAGTGTTGGAAACCACCGATAAGATCTATAAGATAAAGGAACGACTGAGAGCAGCTAGAGACCGACAGAAGAAGTACGCCGACAGGAGGCGGAAACCTCTAGAGTTCCAAGTGGGCGACAGAGTGATGCTAAAAGTAGCACCGTGGAAAGGAACGGTGAGATTCGGAAAAAGAGGAAAACTAAGCCCAAGATACATTGGACCATTTGAGATAATGGCAAGAATTGGCCCAGTAGCATATAAGTTGAAACTACCCCCGGGATTGAGTCACATACACGACACCTTTCATGTGTCAAACTTGAAGAAGAGCATGGTAGACAAAACCCTGGAACTACCATTAAAAGAAGCAAGGATCAGCGACAAACTGAACTTTGTGGAAGAACCTGTGGAGATCACGGATCTTTGGTCAAACAACTCCGGCGGAGCCGCATACCCAAGGTTAAAGTTAGATGGAACTCCAAGCGAGGACCTGAATTTACTTGGGAACGTGAAGATGAAATGAGAAAGAACTATCCACACCTCTTCAAACCCACCCGTTCAGTCCCCAATCAGAGTTAAATTTCGGGACGAAATTTCCTAAACGGTGGGAGAATGTGACAACCGACCTCCAGGTTGTTACCCTAACCCTAGATTGCTTGCATCATTATCCATGCTATGAGTACTAATAATTGAAACTATACAACCCTACTATGAAATTGAAATCAATTCTTGCTATTTGATGTGAATTATGATTTCATGTGATTTTTATTTTTGATTTTTAACCAATTTAGGTTTCTACCATTTTAAAAAATTTAGTGTTCCGGGAATGTCAACTAGTCACCCTTACAAAATTAAACTCAAGAGAAGACAATTAAAATGTGAGCATACACACTCACACTTGCATAAATTCGGCCATGCATGCATGGGTATGCATTAGACACCTCAAATCACCTTTCCACTAAATAATACATAATACCCAATACTACAAAATTACACTACACAATATTAATTTACAATTAAAATTAAATTAAAACCCTCCCCACTACACTCCAAGATCGGCCGCCCCCTCCCTCACCACTCTCCTCTCCTCTTCACACCACCCCTCTCACCCACTAGCCTTTCATGCATTTCTCTCCATCTCTCTCCCTCTCTCTCCCTTTAATCGATCCACCAGCTGATTCCACACACACACATCTCTCAACACTCTCAAAACTATTCTCTCTAAGCTTTGTGCAAGAAAAATTCGAAGACCACACAAAAATCCATTCGGCCAAGACCGAAACCGCAAAGGAGCAGCCTTGTTGCAAGATTTGGTCACACAACCGTGTTTGTTCCACCTTTCCAGCCTTAGTTCGAGTTTCTCCATTCAAGTCCAAGGAGTTTCAAGCCATTCACGGCCATCAACACCCTCCAAACCGTGAGTTATTTCGAGTGTAAGCTCAAGATGTCGGTTTTGTGACATTTCTCTTGTTTTCTTCATTTGACATTAAGAACCGTGTATTTCTTTGTTGTAGCAGAAACATCTCACCATCATCTCATTCTTAAGGAGTTACCAACGTTCTTGAAGGTAAACTTCATGTTTTGTTAGCCATTCTTGAGGTGGAAACGATTTCCACCATGAAAACCCTCATTTTGAGTGTTTTGACATCATCTAACTTGTGAAAGCTTAAACTCTTGTAAACCAAACTTGTAACCTGCATTTTTATGACTTAATGGACTCCAAAGAACCTGTTTTTAAAAGTTCCAAGTGGCTACATACTCAAACCCACGGTTGATACATGGATTTCACTTTGAAACCCCCTTTCTACATGTAACAACACCCTCTTGAGCATTTGTTTGAAAAATCCTTTTAAACAAGACCCATAACCTACTCATGAACGACTTAATGACACCTTAATAATCTGCTTATGAAGTTAAATGAAGTGTTGGTAACATTTAAACTTCAAGTTATGATGGTTTACACTAGTGTAATTGTCGGTTATGACATTTTCTACATATTTGAAGCATATGGATGTATAGATCAACTAGGCAACGTGTTGGGACTGAAATTTCAGTAGGTTTTAGTGAATATTTGAAGTGTTAGCAATGTTTAATCTCTGGAATAAAGGACATGATGTGATATACCCTCTTTTAGTCACTTTCGGGACCCGAAAACATGGTAAAATGACTTAAAAATAGTAAGATTATGAATTTAACATTCTTAAAAAGTATTCCAGGCTCAAAAATGATAAATAAAGTATTCTGGAGTCAATGGATAAGTTAAGTGGTCAAAGACTCAAATAAATGGCATTTTAACTAAAAAACGGGTACAAACCGAGCATAGTTTATGAGAAAATCTATAAAAAAAATAGAGTTCAAAACTAAGATGTATGAAAATCATGTGATTTCAGTAAGATAAGTGATAAAGGACCTAAAAGATTTAAAAACTCGGTCAAATGAGCTTAAAATGGTCAAACCCGGTCAAAACCGCGTATTAACGGGTCAAACGTGAAAACAAGATTTTGACTATAAAAAGCCAATTTACACAATTTAAGGACTTGGAAATTTATAAACAAGTCTCTTAGAAAATACCTACTGGTCCAAAATTTAAATATTTGAAAACTCCAATTTACTATTAAAATTATCCGGCTTTTACCGCAACCGGGAGCGTTAAACGCGCAGTTTTCAAAATCGGACCCGTAGACCAAAGTTTTGAACCACTTACTCCATAATAATCATAATATGACTCAAACAATCTGATTTTGGACATAAATGACATAAAAGGCAAGAAACTAAACTTAAGGGTAGAAACTGTCAATTTTGAAACTTGAGGGACTAAACTATAAAATTTTTCCAAACCTTATAACCGACTTTCAGGAAGCTAATAAACACTTGAACAATAAAATCTCTTAATATACCTAATCTAATGAAGTGAAAATCCCTAATTTTCTTGAAGACGCCTTGACTTGCCATAAAAGGAAACTTTTTATACAAACCTTCACTAAACCAAAGCCATACCCTATAGCTAAACTCTTGACACCATTGTTGCACTTGATATGAGTTTAGGGCAGTAGCTTATTGCTTAATATGTACTTGTTAGGGTGCTAGACTTGTGACACTTCCCGGCACATCAGGAAACTTTGATTTGGAAACCAAAGGTGAGTTCTAGTGATCCCCCTTTTTTACTACTGTTTTGGGATGGAACATGCTCTACTTTTATGAACTATTATTGTGCTTTATTTGATGATACTATGTGGGATTGTGGTTACCTGCTAATTTTTATATCATGATCATTAATTCTTTCGTGAACCGCTTGATTTATATGGATAGATCTATTTGGGGAATCCCCCACACACAGTGGCTTCCGTTCCAGGAAGGTTACCCCACTGAGATCCTGAGGGGTCGTTGTGGCATGTAACAAGTTTTGTTAAGATTCTATGGTGAACCATCCGGGCAGGTAGGGTTCACTGGTATGGGGCTCAGTTTCTTCCTTCGGGAATATCCGGTAAAACACAACTTTAGAAGAGGCTAACCGGGGACTGAGTGCAGGGTTGATTATGATTTTATTTCTCCCACGATGATAAACAATGATTATTTTTCTTTTAATCAAAGAAGGATTTATTAAGTCCTTTTGTTTTTGAACTTTAAGCACTTGAATTCACCAACTTTATAGTTGACACAATTTTCTTTTGAGCATGTTTCAGGTAATGTTTGAAGAGATCCTAGCTGTTTGAAGACCTAGACTTACCCCCATGACATGGCATTGGCTTATTTCCTTGATGAAACATTTGAACAATTTATATTTTTGTGTTGAACAAGTACAATTTCTCTTTTATGGTTGATTGTAAAACTTAATTGGGGGCTTGATGTGTATCTAGCCCCGTTACTTTTTTAAACTTTAATGCCATGTGATATTCTCTCCTTTGAGCTCTTATAATGGTTTGTTTCCGCTGCCATATGTTGTTGCTAGTCTGTGACGTCCCACCCTATCTGGGCCCGGGGTGTGACACCCTCCATGCTTGTTTGATAAGCTGTGGATAACCACATGGAGCAGGTATTTCCACTGGGAAGAGACCTTCCCTTTCCTGATGGTCTTTACAGAGAAATCTCCCTCATAGCTCATTTGCTCAAAGGAATGATTAACAGCTTCCTTTGGGAAGGACAACTCACCTTCTTCATCATCCAGCTATAAATGAGTGTTGATGATGGCCGGAGTGATGAAGATTGTCCTCCCTTGCACTGTGGCAGACAGTGCCTTCTCCCCATCCATAATGACCTCTTGGCAGGTCTTCCAGAATTCAAGCAAATGATCCTCATACAGAATAGGATCAATGGTTAGGGAGGTGAAGTAGTTGGATAGAGTTAAGAATTGGCAAATCTCTGAGAAACTTGCATCTTTCTCAGAGCTTAACAGAGCAACCGGATTGTGTTGCCTGTGAAGTTGCATGGAGAAATCTGGGTTGTTTCTGCGGTTAAGGTTGGCCATTTTAGAAGCTTAAGGTTGAAGAAAGGTAGAAAGCAAAGGCGGTTTTGGGAATTAGGTTTGAGGAATAGTGGAATTGAGGAAGATAGTGAGGAAGAAGGGGAACCGTTGGGTATTTATGTGAAAAGGGATTTGAACCAAAGTTAATGAAAGAGGATAAACTTTGAAATCCGAAAGTCGGTCCCACCTTTGAAAAAGTAGTTTACTTTTGCTCAAAAAGTAGTTTTCTTGGAATTCGAAAAGCTTCTGAAGGTAAATTATCTTTGGAAGTTTTAATGAAAAAGCTTCCGAAGCTAAATTGGCTTCGGAAGATTTTCCTGAGAGTCTTGAAAATTTTGCTTCGGAAGAGAAATAAACACTTGAATGCTTTGTATAAGAAACAACAAAGCTTCCGAGAGTTAATTTTGCTTCGGAAGGAAAAAGTCCTTAAAAACAAATAAGTGTCTGAGATAAGAATTTAAACTTCGGAAGATATATTTAGACTTCTTCCGAAGGTAAAATTTCTTAGACAGATATTTATTTTGAAGACATGATTTAAGATAAATTATATCTTCCGAAAGATCAGAAAATTTTCAAGAGTCTAAGGAAAGTCTTCAAAAATGATTTTATATCCAAAGAAAACATGAGCTTATGAAAGTGATGAACTAGACAACTTAGGACACACATATTTTAAGAAATAATTAGAATTAGTTTTAAGAAAATGTCTACTCAAAGTTAATCATCCCAATAGCTGATATTAGATATTTAAATCTCTGTTCATCAAAAGCTTTTGTAAACAGATCAGCATATTGTTCATCTGTATGAACTTTGACTAGTTTAATTAATTCCTTTTCATAGTTATCTCTTATTAAATGATACCTGATATTGATGTGTTTGGTCCTTGAGTGCTGCACAAGGTTCTCAGTGATAGAGATAGCACTATTGTTGTCTATGTGGATAGGAGTCTCATTGAAGTTAAATCCATAGTCCAGCATCTGATATTGAATCCAAAGCACTTGAGCACAGCAGCTTGCAGCAGCAATGTATTCAGCCTCAGCAGTTGATGCAGACACACAGGATTGTTTCTTGCATTGCCATAAGACAACCCTTCCACCAAGGAATTGACATCCCCCAGATGTAGACTTTGCAGTCATGTTGCAACCACCATAATCACTATCTGTATAAGCATACAGATTGAAGACAGGATTCTTTGGGTACCATAAACCAAGTGTTGAAGCACCTTTGAGGTATCTTAGAATCCTTTTGACAGTGATTAAGTCAGACATCTTAGGGTTGGCTTGATATCTTGCACAAATACATGTAGCAAACATGATATCAGGCCTGCTAGCTGTAAGATACATAAGAGACCCAATCATAGCCCTGTATAATGTTCATCTACACACTCCCCCTTAAGATCAGGTCCAAGGGAGTGGTTTCTGGCTATGGGTGTCTTAGCAATCTTACAATCAGTCATGTTGAACCTCTTGAGTATGTCCTGAACATACTTTGACTGACTTATGAAGATGCCATCTTCAACTTGCTTCACTTGAATTCCCAGAAAGAAATTGAGTTCTCCCATTGCACTCATTTCAAATCTGTCTTTCATCAGCTTCTCAAACTCTTTGCAGAGCTTTGGATTAGTTGAACCAAAGATGATGTCATCTACATATACTTGAACTAGCAATAAGTCATTTCCTTGTCCTTTGATGAAGAGAGTTCCATCTATAGTACCTCTCCTGTATCCATGTTTACAAAGATACTCAGACAATGTCGCATACCATTTCCTGGGTGCCTGATGCAGCCCATAAAGAGCTTTGTCAAGCTTGCAGACATAATCAGGATGATCAGGGTCTACAAAACCAGGTGGTTGTTTGACATAAACCTCTTCATCAATCATTCCATATAAGAAAGTACACTTTACATCAAGTTGACAGACCTTGAAGTTCTTGGATGCAGCAAATCCCAGGAATATCCTAACAACTTCTAATCTTGCTACAGGAGCAAAGACATCAGTGTAGTCAATCCCTTCTTCTTGTGTATATCCTTGAACAACTAGTCTTGCCTTGTTCTTGATGATAATTCCTCTATCATCCTTTTTATTCCTAAAAACCCATTTGGTTCCAATGGTAGTCTTCCCATGAGGAAGAGGACAAAGGTTCCAAACTTTTTGCCTTTTGAATTGAAGTAACTCTTGTTGCATAGCTTCAACCCAACTTCCGTCCTTTAGAGCTTCATCAACTTTCGTTGGCTCTATCTGAGATAAGAAACAAGAGTGAAGACAAACATTTGCTTCATGGGTTTGTCCTCTTGTTCTTACCCCTGTAATAACATCTCCAATGATGTTTGTGGTGGGGTGAGACTTGTGGATCCTTAGCTGAGGGATCACAACAAGTTGCTGAGAAAGATCCAAATTTGAGAAATTCAGATCTGGCATAGATGATTCACCCTCCACATTACCACACTTATCAAGATTAACTTGATCCAATGAGTGTGTGACATCATTGATGTTGTCATCTATGGTGTGGTTATTAGAATCAAGGAAATCCTGATCACTTTCACCATCACCATTGTTGTCTTCTACAATTGAGGTATCTTTATCTGGTTGTGGAGCCTCTGAGCTGGAATTTGAAGGCACCCTAGATGTATCAGCTGAATTTGTCATTGTAGTGCTGATAGAAACCTCATTTGCTGAAGTAGTTCCAACTAGAGCTGAAGATGTATGAGTTGAAGGTCTTCCTAGCTCAAATCTTGGATCAGGATCACCTGTATTTAGATTTTCTGCAGATCCTGAAACATTCTCACAAGATTTGTTAAAACAGTTGGTAACTAAATCAAGATCAAATAGCCAATCAGGACCAGAACCAGCCACACAGGGTGTGTGTTCATTGAAAGTCACATTGGCTGACTCCTCAACAATTCTAGTTCTGAGATTGTATACTCTATAAGCCTTGGCTTGGGAAGAGTATCCAATGAAGTGTCCATCATCTGATTTCTCAGCAAATTTGGCAATTTGATCCTTGGTATTCAAGATGGTGCAGGGACATCCAAATGACCTGAGAAAACCAATGAAAGGTTTTCTCTTGTGCCAAAGTTCATAAGGAGTCTTACCATGTGTCTTAACTACCAAAACTCTGTTTTGCACATAGCAAGCAGTATTTACTGCCTCTGCCCAGAAGGTGATGGGCAGTCTAGAGTCAGACAACATAGTTCTTGCAGCTTCAATTAGTGTCATGTTTCTCCTCTCAGCAACTCCGTTTTGCTGAGGAGTCCTGGGAGCACTATATTGTCTTGTAATACCTTTTTCATCACAAAATGTATCAAAGATTTGATTCTTGAATTCAGTTCCTTGATCACATCTTATGGTTTTGACCTTGTGATCACTTTGATTCTCAATTTTTAAGATGAAATTCTTCAGAATCTCAGGGGTTTCATCCTTAGTTCTAAGAAAGAAAACCCAAGTGAATCTTGTAAAATCATCTATGATCACCAAACAATAAGAGGTCCTTCCTAGACTAATTACACTGGTGGGGCCAAAGAGATCCATATGTAATAAGTGTAGGGGAGTAGTGATGGAGTTCCTTTCCTTAGGCTTGTGAGATACCTTATGTTGCTTCCCTTTCAGGCATGCAACATAATGATCATCACTTGTAAACTCTTTCTTTGGCATTCCAGTTACCAAATCATGTTTAATTAGTTTATTCATGTTCTTAAAGTTTACATGGCACATTCTTTTATGCCATAGGAAAGACTCATCATTATTTGCTTTAGATAGAAAGCATGAAACTTCTCCAGAAGGAGATGTTTCTTGCAAATCCATCTTGTACATGTTCCCTTTCCTGGGGGCTCTGAGCAGGATATGCTCATGAGGAATGACCACTCCAGGCTTGAGAACAATGCACTCATGCTCAGTAAAGAGCATGTTATGACTCTGATCACAAAATTGGGATACACTCAGAAGATTGTACCCAAGCTCCTTAACAAAGTTTACCTTTTCAATGCTGAGCTTACCATTTGTGACCTTGCCCCTTCCTGAAATGTAACCACCTTCATCTTCTCCAAAAACAACTGGTCCTCCATCAATTTTCTCAAAGTTATGGAGTAGAGACCTATTGCCTGTCATGTGCCTGGAACAGCCACTATCAATTATCCAGACATTCCTGTTTGTCTTGAGCTATTCCTGCACAAAGAAAATGATTAGTTACATTTGGAAACCCAAGCCTTACTTGTCATGGGCTCACTAAGTATAATAGAAGGTAATGCAACAGTAATAGATCCTATGGTTGTACTAGGGGGATCTTCAGCTGTTGTTGATGGAGAAACTTCAGTCATTTCTTAGACTTCCACACCACCTTTGGAGTCTTGGACTTGACCTTCAAAACCTTGGAAGCTTTTGGGACTTCACAAATTTTGATGACTGAACCTTCGGAAGATTCTACAGTCACTGCAGCAGACTTCAGTGCTTCGGAAGAACTCCTTTCTTCCGAGACCAATTTTTCTTCCGAAGGTAATTTTCCATTTACCTTCTTCTTTGATTTGGAGCTTCCGAAGGAAACAGACTTTCCTTCCGAAGCTTGAATCTTCTTGAAACTCTTTGAAGTCTTTGTATTGGTCATGTGGATAGTACTTTTAGGATTATATGGGCAATCCTTAGCAATGTGAGAGGTACTTTCACACATGACACATAACATTTTCTTCTTCAAAAGAGTCTCCTTATGAGAGCAAGACTGTCTTTGGTCACAGTAGCTTAGTCTTCTTCTTTGTACTGAGATGATTTGAACAAGATGCTGTGCAGCAGTGGTACACAGCAGCTCAGTCTTCTTCTTTGTACTGAGATGATTTGAACAAGAACCAGAACTCTTAGCTGAGGAGTCTTGGTTGATGTCTTCAGTCTTTACTACTTTAAACCCTGCAGAGATAAAAACTTGTTTCTGCTTAGTATCAAAAGTAGCCTTGATCTCTTGAGCCTTCTTTGCTTTTCTTTTGCTCTTCCTGATCAAGTTCTTTCTCTTGGACTTGGTCATCACAGTAGATTTCTTCTCCTCAGAAGGATAGTGGCCCTTAGTAGAATCCTTCTTTTCACTCTTTTCAGAGGAATTCTTCACTATCTCTTCTTCATCCTCTTCACGTATAGGATCTATGAGAGGAAGCTCATCTTCACAAGTTCCACACCTAGAAGATCATGCAGACAAGATTGTGTGTGGAGGAGCTATCTCATTTGATCGCAGTCCCTGTCTATTTTGATAGCACACTTTGTTGTGCAGGGATGAGGATATCATATTCTTGAAGGTCTCTTCTTCAAGAACACTCTTTTCTGCCTTGGCTTTGCTAATCACAAGCTCAGCCTGGCACTCAGTCAACTTAGTTATGAGATCATGGATTTGAGTCCTAAAATCTGTATGTTCATGTTTTAGTACTGAAATGGTTTTCTCTAAGTCCTCTATCTTTAACTTGTAATTATTTTTAGACTTTCTAAAATCAGATTTTAAAATGTTTAAGGACTCAAGATCAGATCTCATTTCTAAGTTATAGGACCTGTATTGTTTACTTTAGCAATGCATTCAGGAGTACAGAGATGTTCCAATACCTTGGCTTCATCATGTTCTGCCATTAGTGCTTGGTTTGGAGAAGCATCTTCCACCTGAAAGCTCCACTCAAAGCCTCCTTCTTCAACAGCAACAGCAGCATGTTGCTTTGACTTCTCATTCTGAGGGGCTTTGTCAGTGTAGTTTGGTCTGGTTTGTGCTTGGCCACCATTTGTTTTAGGTGCCTTACACTCTCTAGCAAAGTGGCCCATCAAGTTACAGTTGTAACACTTGACTTTGCTTTTATCCAAGCCAAACTTTCCACTGGTTGCATTGCTTGGAAACCTCCTTCCAGTTCTCTTGTAGAACTTCTTGGCTCTATGAGTGAGGAGAGCCATCTGCTGAACTATTTCCATGTACTCCAGGTCATCTGGATGGATACAGTCCAGGTCTTTCAAGAGTGAAGAGAGAGTTCCCACAACTTTCATCAGACGACACAAAGGCTTGAGAAGAGCTTGTCTCTTGGAATGGGCTTCCTTGAGAGTAGTTCTCCCTGGGTGTCTTTGGGAAGGTGATAAAAGGACCCTTTGGTGAGTTGTCAGGGTAGCATATGAGATGATGTTGGGGTTCTATGCTATCCCTTTCAACCACATGTAGGGCTGAACCCATTTGATTGTGGGAGTTGCCAGATGAACCTTGCATGTTCATCTCCATCGGGTAGCCACTGAGAATCCCATATAACTCTGTCAGAGTAAGAGTTTTGAGATTTTCAGTCCTCTTGATCACCACACAGTAGTGTGTCCATTGCCTAGGAAGTGAGGACATGAACTTCCTTACAATGTCCCGGTTTTCAAGAGGAACTCCTCCATCCACTAGGGTATCCACTATCTCAACGTACCTGAAGTATTGCTGAGTCATGGTTTCACCTGTTTTGAAGGTGAAGTTTTCAAACTGCTGCTTCAGGAGATCCTTCTTGTTCTCCTTGGCTTCAGAGGAGCCTTCATACATTAGTTTTAGTGCATCCCACAGCTGTTTAGCTGTTTTGCACTTCTTAAAACCTCTGTACACAGAGTTTGGAAGAGCAGTTTGAAGAGCAGTCATGGCCTTTCTATCAATCTCTACTCTCTTCCTATCTTTATCAGAGTAGTTGGCCACATCTTTTGGGATCATACCAGCACCAGTAGCAGAAGGAGTGCTGGGTATGAAAGGTCCATTTTCAACAGATTCCCACATTCTTGAGTCTAGAGACCTGATGAAACCTTCCATTCTCATACACCAGGTGTCAAAGTCATCAAGAGTGATCAGTGGGGATTTGTTCATGGTTCCAGTCTCCATATCAGTCTTTGAGATGGATGCCATTTGGAGAGTTTAGTTTTTGTGTGTGTGAGGGATCTTAAGATAGTGAGATCTTATATCAAGAGCCTGAAATGCTCTGATACCAATTGCGGGACCGGTTAAGGGCTTAACAATTACAACACAACAACACAAAGAGGAGATTTACTAAACTTTATCAAACAGTGAATTGGATTAACCAATATATTGATACAAAGAACACAAGTAAAGTTAAAGAGACAGAACAAGAGATTTGGGTTTCAAGGAGGCAGTATATTGCTTTCTCAAGTTCTTTTACAAGTGTTACAAAGCATAAAGAAAGATACTAGAACTTGGAATACTTATACTACAACCTACAGCCGGCTATACTTTGAAAGCCAGCTGGATACAATTGACTAGACACAAACAAAATCAATTGTAGAATCAAAAGGCATATCTGCCTTTTGACCTTGTGACTATGACATGCCATAGCTCACATCCATATCTATTACAAAAAGGATAAAGTACATAAAGTAGAAAGTTACAGACTCAAGACCTCAATGTAAAGGTACCAAAAGCATGGACCTTTTCACCAACTCATGTAAGTTGGTGACTTTACAGAGATGCAGCGGAAAGGTGTCCAGCTTTATGGAACAGTACATCAGATAAAGCATGTTACTAAAAGTCTTTAGAAGAAATCTGTCTTCATAGGATGAAGCTTCGGAAAACTTTGTCTCTGAGGCTTCGGAAGACTTCATGTTTGGCTTCGGAAGATATTGGTCTTGGCTTCGGAAGATTTTACACTTAGAATATTTTCTAGTGTATGGTGTAAAACTTCCGAACCATTTCTTCTTCAGTACTTAGTGCATTTGTTGCAGAGAGACATTGGATGTTTTGGTTTGCATCAGACTTAAAGGAAACCTTACATTTCCTTCTTGAACATGGATATGAAAGAATAAAGATTGATCAGACTCTCTTCAGAAAGAGAAGAGGAAGAGACATGTTGCTGGTCTAGATCTACGTGGATGATATCATTTTTTGCTCAACAAACAAGTAACTCTTTAACGATTTTGAAGACCTTATGCATTCAAAATTTCAAATGAGTGCAATGGGGGAACTCACATTTTTTTAGGAGTGCAAGTCTAACAGACGGCAGATGCAATCTTCATCAATCAATCAAAATATGTGGAAAAATTGTTGAAGAAATTCCACATTACTGGCTGTCAGTCTATGAGAACACCTGTTGATACTAAAGTGAAGATAGGTCTAGATCCAGAACGCAAATCAGTGGATCAGACTCACTATCTATCTATGATCGGTTCACTAATGTATCTAACAGCCAGTAGGCCTGACATTATGTTGGGTGTTTGTGTGTGTGCTAGGTATCAAGCAGATCCTAAGGAGTCTTACGTGAATGCTGTTATGAGGATATTCAGATATCTTAAGGGCAAGCCTGCTCTTGGATTATGGTATCCAAAGGAAGGAGACTTCAATATCTATTCCTACACTGACAGTGATTATGAAGGATGCAACATCAATTGGAAGTCCATTTATGGCGGTTGTCAATTTCTTGGTCTCAGACTGGTCTCTTGGCAGCACAAGAAGCAGACAAACGTGTATGTCTCTACAACAGAAGCTGAGTATATAGCAGCATCAGCTTGTTGCTTTTAAGTTCTCTGGATTCAAAACCAGATGCTTGATTATGGTTTTTATTTCTTGCACACTCGAATTCACATTGACAACACAACAACTGTTTTTATCACAAATAACCCAGTTCAGAACTCAAAAACAAAAGATATTGAAATTAGATATCCCTTTTTGAGAGATTGTGCTGAAAAAGGGTTAATCAAATTGATTCAAGTTCCCACTGAAAATCAATTAGCTGATTTATTCACCAAGGCATTTAAACCTAGTAGGTTTGAATTCCTAGTTCAATCAATTGGCATGATTAACCTTGAATAAAATCAAAAATATCAAAAACAATTCAAAATTTTAGAAAATCACAAAAAGAAGTCAATTTTGATGAAGAAATGATATATATTAGGGAAATGATATAATTTCAGTTGTTATATCATTCACTGTGCTTAATTCAAAATTTGAAAGACTGACATGGCTTACCTGATATGTGGGTAGGCTCAACTTTGAAAAGAAGATACATGCTGTGATGAATTAAAATCTTATTCAATTGTGAAACACTCATCTCAGAGTACAGGTACGTATTGGCTTATCCAAGTGTATGTGTGTATAGTAACCTAAACACACCAGGTAATGATATTCTATGAATCTCTTTCACGTACATCAATTTCTTCTCTGTTTTGCTGAGCAAAGACCTGAAGAAACAAGCACATAATGCTGATGCAATGATCCAAAAGATTTCCAATGAAGAACACATCCAAATTGGATGAATCAACAAAAGAATACATTCCTTGTGAATGAACAAAAAGAATCCCATCATGGATCACCTTCCAAAGTGAAGTGAAAAAGAATCCCAATGTGGATCAAATCATGAAAAGGATCAAAGTAAAAGAATCCCAATGAGGATCAGTGAAAATGAGATCTCATACCTTAAGTGACCTCGTCAAGTAAGTTGTGAAAAAGTTCTATCATGCATTACATGAGGATGGTTGATCATACCATACTTTTGTGTGTGAGGTACATGTTGAATAACCAAATCAACCAAAACTTGATAATATATCACATGCATTAAAATATCAACCAGGTATGAGTTTAAGAGGACAAACATACCTTCAATCAATAAGATCATAAACATATTTATTTTACTATCAAAAGAGTGCACATGTGTAATGAAAGATTGATATGATCCCAACAAGAGGTATACTTCCTCTTCATGTTTAAATCAGAAAAAAAACATCAAAAATATTTCATGCTCAAAAGTTTTAAATCTTCAAAGTTTCTATCTAAGTATTGATATAAACTTTAGGGGGAGTAATTTAAAATTTTGATCAGTTATAAATATTTACTTTCTTAAATTTTTAAAAACAAGTCAAAAAGAAACTGGTTGTGTTGGTGTAGAAGTTATACTATAGTATCTCAGCTTATGTAGATTCATGGAAGCATAAGAAGTCCAAGTTTAGTCAAACAATGGGAAACTTGTATCACTTCTAATATACAAGTCAATCCAAGCAAGAATTGACAACCCCAATAACAGTCAAAAACTTCATAAGACACAAGTCAATCAACGACAATTCTTCATAACAAGAAAGAAAAATCAAAAAAACAAAAATAATTTCTCTGCAAAAACATTAAGTTTTGATTCAAGTTTAAAATTTAATACGGGTAAGTGCATTGGTCAATGCGGGTGAAGGTAACCCATGCATATAACCAATGTGGGTAAATGTTTATGTCATTCAAAAACAAAGTAAAACTAATGCGGATAAGGATTTTACACTACTGGATTTTTTTCAAAGAAGTATACATAAAAAGTTTGAAGTGTTATAAACCTATGCGGACATAAGTTATCAACCGCATTTGTTTATGTGGTAAACTATTGTACTACCGCATTTCTTTTTACTCATCCGCATTTCATGAATGTGGTTGACATCAACACTTTTTATGGGTATCAAAAATGAATAAACAACTGCTTAATCTCTTCTGTCATGATGAAGAAAGTAAAGAAATGCGGACAACTTCATTGTTCAGCCGCATTTGTTGAAGTAAATGTGGATAAGGAAGTTCACTTTACCGCATTTGTTACAGTGAACAAATGCGAACTAACTTTGTTCTGCCGCATTTGTAACAGTGACCAAATGCTAAACAACGTTATTCAACCACACTTGTTACAGTGAACAAATGCTTACTAACTTTGTTCAACCGCATTTGCTACAGTGAACAAATACGCTTAAGTTTTTACTCTCCCGCATTTGTAACAGTACACAAATGCTGATGAATAGAACTCTTCCGCATTTCCTACAGTGAACTTAAAAATTGACCGCATTTGTTCTGAAACTTGTAACATTTGTAAAAGACATTAATTGACTATTTAAAGCCTTTTCAAAAGGTCATTTAATACTTTTCAAATTTGAGAGACTTTATAGTGCGACGAGCGAAATTCACTGTTCTTCATCACTTATCATCACCATCATCAAACCTGTGTTCTGCGATTCATTTCCTCTGATTAGTCCTCAGTTTCGATTCACTACAACTGTAGTATCGAACAAAAGGTGATAATCTTTGAATTGTATGACCTAAAATGTTGGACTTTTGAACCAATGATGAACTTAGAACCCTAGGTCAAGAAAGGAAACTCAAAATCAGGACTTGGATTAAGAATTGATGATCATTTTCGACTTCAATTAACATCTTAACTAAGAAGACAACAACCAACAAGTGATTTTCATAACCCTGTTCATCGTATGAACAGAGCATAACAAAAGATTGAAAAGGTTGAAATCAAATCTTGAATCTAAGAGTTAAAAGAGGTTAAAAAAACAAATATGATCACTCCAAACATGAAAAACAAAATGATAGTGATTATTCATGATAACATCAAGTATAGGCATGATTCCTATGAAACAGTACCTACAAATAGTCAATATTGACCATCAAAACTCAAACTAAAAAAAATTTGCTTGATGTATGCTTTACAATCAGATAAGTATTATCAAATCTTCTAATTCATATGCCTCTAATGCAAGGTACATGACAAATCTCACTTGGAGTGAGCTCCATAGTGTCAGCGGTTATCTTGACCCTGATGTACCCGAGGCAGAAGGTCTCAGACATGATCAGATTTATATCCACTACCAGAGTTGCTCATGCAATTATAGTTAGACCAGTTATTTATGAGAGATTCATAAGGTCTTTTTAGCGCACTGCTGAGGTGACAGAGATAGATGGTGTAAGGGCTCTGTCTGGAAGAATCTCTGATGATCACACATTGGCTATCGCTGAACAAACTGTGAGACAGTGTCTACAGTTTGGTGAAGATGCAGACACCCATTAGAGTTGGATGATGATGAGATTTTGACCTTCATTGCTAACATTGGATATGAAGGAGGATATGAAGGCAAGCGGATAGTAAAAGGATTAGTTGACTTACAATGGAGGTTCGTCATTCATCTTTACCAACATTGTCTGTCAATGAGGAAGGCTGGATGGAATGACATTCCAGTGACTACCTCATCTGCTATATGTGTTTTGTACACCAACAGGCCATTTAACATGTCAGCTTATGTGTTTAATGGTCTGGTATAAAACATTCAGGAAGGGAGAAGACATATGTTCCTGATGTATCCAAGGTTCTTGCAATGTCTCATTAATGAAGGATTCCCTGATATTGTACCTGAAGGACCTGTGCTAGATATTCCTCATTATAATGCCAAGTCTTACAAGTACATCAAGAAGAAAGATCCTAGGAACTTTTACAATGGAACCTTCTTTACTTTGTTACCCTGGATGCTTAAACAGATTAATCTAGAAGAACACTAATGAACAAGAGGCTCCTGTTGATGAGCCTGATCAAGAAGAATAACCAGCTACTCATGATCAACAAACTGTTGATGAGCAAGCTGTTGAAAGGGATGAAGGACAGAGGACAGTGTCGCCCCAGGTTGATGTAGGGGGTGATCTTCACACTGGGCCTTCTGTTCATGAAGCTGATATAGCCTCAGCCTTCATGCCCACCCCTATACCATCACCAATCCCATCACCACAATCACAACCCATCATCTCTTCACATACATCACCCATACACTCACCCCATGTTTCACCAATCCATCATTCACCTATATCTCTTGTTCAATCATCCCCTACTTCTACTAATCCTGTTGAGTTTGGTGACTCTGCCAGCTCTTCAGAGGAATCCAAATCATCATCTGATGAGAAGGATCATCAATGACAGATGCCTATTAGGCAAGTTACTTTTGAGGCTGTTCCTTCTGAAAGTGTTACTGAATCAGAAGTGAATAGGCCTGATGAGAAAAATGAAATGATTTCTGAGCTGCTGAAGAAAGTAGCAAAGATGGAGAAATTATTGAATAAAAGATCTTGTATTATCTAACATATACTTCTGGACGTGGATGAAAAAGAGAAGGAGCTGAAAGATTTAAAAGAAAAGTATGAGGTTGAAAAGAAAGTGAAAGAAAAGGAGATAGAAAGTTTAAAGGCTGCTCTATAACAATCAAAGGATGAAATAAGTTATCATGTTGAAACTTTAGCCATCCAAACCATTGCCATGGAAAAAACAAGAAGGGTTGATTGAAGAGCAATATGATATTACAATAGACTTGCAGAAGCACATAGAAACTCTAAACAAGAGAGTATCTGAGTTAGAACTGCTTTTTATGATTAAAAGAGAAGCTGAAATGAAGAAAGATGATAAGGGAGAGAAAAAAGAAGAGAAAAGAAAAAGGAAAAGTGATAAAGATGACTGTGCTGAAAGTTCATCAGGGGAGAGTGGTGATAATTCCCTTTCTGCTAAAAGAATGAGATTCACTGAGGCTGTGAAAGTGACAGAAACTAGTGAATCAAAACATGATGAATCTAGCATGGAGATGGTAATCTATACAAGCAAACTAGAAGAAGTTCAATCTGAAGAGGCTGAATTTAGTGACATGATTAAAGCCCTTGATATATTCACTACTGAAGAATTCCTTATAGATGATGATTTTTGGGATTTCATTGTTGATCGGAGGCCAGTTGCAGAACCAATTGTAGTCATTCCTCAATCTCCTGTCCCAATTGAGAAGGAATTGAGTATTGAAATAGTGCCTGCTGTATCATTGACTGATGAAGAAAAAGAGCTTATCAGAAGATTATGTGAAGAACAACAAAAGAGAGAAGAATCAGCAGTTGCTACTAATGAAACTGAAAAGTTTAAAGCTGAAAAAGTGCAACAAGAGGCTAAAATGATTGAAACCTCTTCTGGTCCAAGAATACAAACCTATACCAGAAGGAGGACATACTTATCTGAGAAGGCAAAGGGGAAAAGACCAATGGTAGAAGAAGAACCAAGCAATAAAAGGCAAAAAGATGACCCCCGAAGCCTTGCTGCCATTGCTGAATTCTTAGAAGAGCATGAAAAAGCTGAAGCCCAATTGAAAAAGAAGGCTGAATTCATTGATCTAGAAGAAGGAGAGATAGAGGGTGGCTATGTGGTTGCTGAACCAATAGCTCATGAAAGCCCAATGAAGGTGGAAGCATCGGTACAGGAGATGGTAGAGAAAGCCCAAACTGATGATTTGATGGTGAAAGCAATGTTTTTGATCAACCATGGGTATGACCCTGATGAGGTATTCGGGTTGACATATGAGGGAATGAAGGCAGAAGAAGAAAAGTTAAATAAACTGTTGGACCCTACTTATGAGACTGAGTACAAAAAGTCTCTTTCTCCCAAAGCTCCAGTGGTCAATCATCCTCAAAGGAAAAGCAGATATCTACTCCTCAACCACTGTATCCTGATCCCTACAGTATAACTGACAAGGAAATGAAGGACTATCTGTCTAATCAAGGATTCACAAAGAGAAAACTGGGCAACATGAAGACTAATTCCCTAAGGGCTGCCATCCTTAGAGATCATGACTCTTTGGCACCTGTTTTGCACTGATATCCTGAGGGGTTTACAGAGCCTTTACAGTTAAAACTTCAAGAAGGGTTCACCACTGTAGAAATGATCAGAGGTGTGTATACTCCCAAAGGCAAGACTGATCAGAAGATTATTGCTTGGAAGTATGACAGTGACTGGAACATGTTCATGGTCAAAAGGATTTCAGGGTTGGTGTAATTCTTCACAGAGTACTCTGCTCTTGTGAACTTCCTGGAAATCCATGATCTGAAGGAACTAGCTAATCTAGAGTTGATTAATCACAAGGCTATGTTCAGGGGTTATGAGTTTGAAGACATTCTGAGGATGTTTATAAGAACAGTCAACTTCAAATCTCTCAAGGCTATCTTCATGAGGAAAGATCGATCCTTTGTTAACCCCCTTGAGAAGAAAAGAACAAAACCAGCTGAAAAAGTAGTGTTCCCTGAGCTTAAGGTGAAACCAACAAAATCATTGAAAAGAAAGATGGTGGCTGGAACTCATTCCTCCAAACCAATCTCAAATGTCTACTATGATGAAAAGACATATGAGTTGGTGATTGAAAGAAGATGGGGAGGAAAAGAATGTGCTGAAATTAGATTATTTAGTGCATATGAAGTGAGATTGCTGGATGAATCTTATATTCACTACATATACACAAGGCACTTTAGAGAGATAACCAATAAGCAGGGAGAAGCAGACATGCAATTCTTCTTAAAGTGCATTAAGATTCTGAAAATGGCATATGATAGAATCATTGCCAAAAGAGAACAGAGGAAGAAAAAGAAGACTCCTCTGCAGCTGGGAAATATTGTGAAGTTAGAGGTAGATGTGGATGGATACCTTTTGATTCATAGCGATGGGTTGTCAACTGTGTTCGTCTTGAAGCCTATCTCACTGAGAAAGCTACCCATTGAAGCTGTTCACACTATGAGCCAGATGAAGATTCATGTGCTTAGTAGAGAAAAGATGTCTGAAGCCAATGACTTTGTCAACATGATAAAAGCCATTCTGGATCCATCACTCACTGAACTATTGGTCTCCACTCTTGCTGCACAATACCCAGTAGAATCCTCACAACCTCATCCACCATCAAACCCTTGAAGTACATAGGTTGTATAATCCCTAGGGGGAGTATTGTTGGAACCTGAAAGGATCATACATGCCAATTCAAGTGGTGGGTTGATGGTTGTTCTGCTGGAAAATCCCACAAGTCCAAGAACTAATGCGGATGAAGAATCTGCATGAAGAATAGAAGAGAAGTGTCGGCTAACTGCATTTGTATATGCGGATGACATAGAACAAATGCTGACAAGTGTTTGTTCTTCCGTATTAACAAATGCGGATAGCCGAACACAAATGTTGACAAGTACTTTGTACATCCGCATTTACTAATGTGGATGCTCAGCAACAAATGTGCCAAGTGTTTGCTCATCCGCATTTGTCAATGCTGATGACCAAACACCAATGCAGAAGAAGAAAAGAAATGCCGATGAAGATCAACACATCCGCATTAGTTAATGTGGATGAACAAAAGAAGTGCTGATGAAGACTTTTGTACTTAGACTAGTTCTCTAATGTATAGGTTAGGGGTAGTTTAGTCTTTTTGTTAAAGGCAACTTGTCAGCCTATAAATAGAATAGAATACCTCGTATGTGAGGTGACTGTTGATAGACATTATAGACAATCAGAATATTTTGTTTAGTCTTATGTTCTCAAGGTGTCTTGTTACTGTTTAATGTTCAAACCCTAGCATTCATTGTAACCGAATACCTTCATTAATACAATGAGCATTTATAAGTTTTTCTTGCATTCAATGTTCCTTGATCGTTTGATTCCGCCATACAATCATTGACTCAATCATCATATTTGGTCCTTGTGAGAATATCAATCTCACACCCACTCATAATTAACAAATCCAATCCAAAACACTTGTTAACCCTTTTTGAGCCTGGAATACTTTTTAAGATTATTAAAATCCAAGTTTTCTTATTTTTAAGTTGTTTTACCACCTTTCGGGTCCCCAAATATGTCAAAAATGCTTACAAGTCCATATCTTTATTATTTTCAGCCATTATCATCTCATCATACACCCAAAATCTTCCAAAACTTACTAAAATAACAAACCTAGCTCACGGTTTCAACATATAACCCAAGAACAAGTTGAAACATAGTGATTACACCACTTTCACCCATTACACATATGTAGAACGTTATAACTCGTGCTTAAACATTATCAAAACCTTTTGTAACTTTAAAAACAGGTTATTAGAAGGTTAGAAAACTATTTTTGAGCAGGTTACAATCTTAGCTTCGGAGGGTTACAAGATGTGCAAGTTAGATGGTGCAACAACACCCAAAAAGAGGGTTTTCATGGTGTAAATCGGGTTACACCCATAGAATGACCAATATAACGTGTGAGATACCTTTAGTGAAGTTGAAAGCTCTTCAATAACAAGATTATGGCAACAAGATTCTGTTAGAACAAAGAAAGTAAGGCTTTTGGTAGATAAATGAAGGAATAACACAAGACATAGCTTAGTTCGGGTGTGTTGATGCTTACACTTTGTGTAGTTCACGATTTGGGGAGTGTAGAGGATCATAATTGTTGGATCTAGAAAGGCTGGTGCAACCAAAACCAAATCACTTAGAATATTTTGGTACAAAAAATAAAGGACTTCCGAAGCCAAGTGTGGAACTTCCGAAGGAAAAAGGAGCTCTTCCGAAGACCAAGTGTAAAACTAACTTCCGAAGGAAAACTCCAACTTCCGAAGACAAAGAACTTACTTCCGAAGATCAAGACTTAGAATGACAGATCAGAAGTCAACTTCCGAAGTATAGAAGTCCTCAAGCCTCGGAAATATAGAAGCCTCTTCCGAAGTATAAGTGGCTTCGGAAGAACTTGTTCTTCCGAAGCCAACTTACCTTCAGAAGACACTACTATTATCCAGTGGACATAAGTATGGTCTCTCTGACACTCTGCTACAGACCTCTGAGATACTGCATGGCGTTTTCTCAAAAGCCATGTAGTTGACCATACTTTATTCCACTATTTACCTTTATAAGTTAGTACGGTTGCCATCTTTAGTTGGTGACAAAAGGTAAGTCATGGACATGTCATAACTACCATATCTTAGATAATACTTTATCTAAGATACCTTAACTTTAGCATTGTAGTATATGCTTTAGTCTTAGGTTTCCAGCTGGTAACAAAGTATATCCGGCTGTAGGATCTAGTATATATAGTTTCTCTTTGTAACTCATGTTTCATGCTTGTAAGAGTCTTGTAATATCTTGAGTTGAGAAGTAATAATACAAGTGCCTTGAAAATTATTTCTGTGTGTTCCTTGCTACTTATTATATTATTATCAACTCTTTTAAAAGACTTTACTTTATCTGATTTGAGTGTTATATAAGTGAGTTTGAGAGAAAACAACCCGATCCTGCAATAGGTATCAGAGCTTTTTAGGCTCTTGATTGTGAGATCTTACCATCCAAATCAACCTGTTTTTCACTCCTCCTTACACCACACTCAAAATGGCCCTCAACAAATCTGAAGTAGAGATGGGGATGATGACCAAAGCTCCCATCATCACTCCTGAAAACTTCAGGTCATGGAGCAGAAGAATTGAAGGCTTCATCAGGTATCAAGATAGCAAGATGTGGCAATCCATTGTCAATGGCCCGTATAAGCCAAAGGTAGCTGGTGGAAACGGTGCCATGATTGAGAAATCTGTTAAAGATTATTCTGATGAGGACCGAAAGAAGCTGGACATTGACAGCAATGCTATGACTGTCCTCATGACTGCAATTCCAAACTCGATCATGGTGGGGTTTGAGCATTGCAAGTCTGCCAAAGAACTGTTTGATCCGCTTGCTCAAATGTATTCAAGCTCAAATGACTCCAAGAAGGACTCATTGAAGCAGCAGTTCGAGAACTTCACCTACGTTGCTGGAGAGACTCTTAGCCAGCAATACTTCAGGTACATGGATCTCATTTCTTCCCTTCAATCTGTGGGAATTGCTCATGAACTTAGAGACCTTACAAGAAAGTTCATGAGTGCATTACCCAATGAGTGGACATTCTACTGTGTCTCTATCAAGAGAACAGAGAACCTGAATACACTCACCATGACTGAACTCTATGGGATCCTTGATGGATACCGTTTGGAAATGGAGATTAAGAGGGGTCATCAGACAAGCAGACCCTTGAGTCTTCCTGCTAGCAACGCTTTAATGGTTGTTGAAGGCTCAGGAATCTCCCAGCCTCAACAATACCTGACTTAAACCCAACAGCCATCTTGTTCTTCTGGGCCATACATCACATTTCTTGAGACTCCAAGGTCTCAACAAGCTCAGCAAAGCTCCTTTCAGGACAGTTGTGCTTTTGTCTCAGGAAGTGGACACTCAAATGATTATAAATATTGCTTTGATGATCTAGAGTGCTTCAGCCCGGATAATGTGGAATACGTGGACATAGTCCAACAAATGGCTCTACTAACCTACAGAGCAAAGAAGTTCTTTAAGAGAGCTGGAAGGCAATTTCCCCATAACCCAATCAACAGCAAATTTGGGTTTGACAAAACCAAGGCCAAATGTTACAACTGTAACCAACTTGGTCATTTTGCAAGGGAATGTGATGTGCTCCAAATTATACATAAAAATCCTATCAAAAGCACATAAATTATTCCTTAATATCTTCCTTAAAATGATGAAAATGTACTTAAAAGTGTTAAATTGTGTTTTCAGGTGTTTAAAAGGGCAAGATGGACAAAAGGAGTATATTTAACAAGAAATTGAAGTGATCCGAGCTTTGGACTCCAAGCATGGGGTCGTGCCTCATTAAGCACGCCCCCATGCCTTGCCAGAAACACACCCCCGTGCTTGGACATCTGACAAGGACAAAAGTACTGTCCCCTAAAAGTAGACACGGGGCCGTGCCCCATAAGGCACGGGGTCGTGCCCCACCTCCAACACGGGGTCGTGCCCCATTTAGCACGGGGCCGTGCCCGACACAACTTGCATGTACGAGCCGACCAACTTTCGTAAGCATTGTACTAGCACGGGGCCGTGCCTTTTAGGCACGGGGCCGTGCTTAAACACTCCGGAAAGCCTATAAATAGAAGCCTAAGCTCACCATTTTTGGCAAGCTCTGGAGGGAGAGTTACTCTGCTGAATTCTCTTGGGAATCAAGACTTCAAGATCATTCGGAGGCTCGAGAGGTGCATACAACACTTGGAAAAAGCTTGGGATCACCTAAACGTCATCCATTGTGGATTATCGGTTTGATTGTTCCATTTCACCGATGATCACTTATCTATCTTCTTTGTTATCCGTTGTTATTTTAAAGCTCATCATGAGCTAAACTCTATTTATCATCCTAATCGGATGAAACTTATGTAATGTGTGATGAACTAATGGTGTGATAAATATTATGTTAATGTTATGGTGGTCTTGGGAAAACTATTGATGGGTAGCATCTACATTTGAACGGGAAGTTATAACTTTATGGTTTGTGATTGTGATTGTCATACAAGGTTGAAAACCGTATGATTAACTTTCATTCGCGAAACCGGTCTTCATAATAAATCCATGGCTAATGAACTAGAAATGGTTATTAGAAATCATATCACTTTAACTTTCTGATCATTTGTGGGTTCCCTTTTATTAGTTCGGAAACTTCAGTAATTGTTATGGTTTTCTAAAATTAATGGTATGTTAGGAAGGAACCTGATCAACTCTCTTTTTATCATTAAATGATGTTTTCGAAATGTATTGTCAAATAGGAGACAAAAGATTCACCTACATTACTAGGGCTTTGATCTGAGCAGTAAACTCAACCTTACATGATCAAGTCACTACGGCAGCAGGATAGACGAGAAATCGCGCCGGCTCATCTTTATAAACATTAACATAATTACATTAATCAATATGTTTAAATCACATCATCAATTCATCACAATTACATAAGTGGAGTCTATTAGGATGATAACTTTTATTCCCTGATTTTAAATCCAAACGCTTCAATTCTTAGTTTACTTTATTTTTATTATTGTTTACTTTTAAACACTAAAAATCTTTCCAATACAAAATATCACTTTCTTTAACAAAAACCAAATCTGATAGTCAAACATCAAGTTTGTTGAGTAGGCAAGGTGTGTCCACGGATTGATACTCGGTTCTTACCAACACTATATTACCACACGACAGGTACACTGCCTTTTGTGTGTATGGTTTAGTATTAGTAACAACCAATTAAAACTGAATCTGTGCAGTAAATCTTTATCAAATATATATACTATCTGCACCCAATCAAGTGTTTTGCCGTTGCGTGCCGGACACACACGGCAGTTTGAAAGACAAACTAAATTTTTGACTATCTTGCATATAACCTGTTAATATATTTTTGTTTAACTTCATTTTTATTTTTAGGTAGTTTGCCTTATTTAGTTTAGTTATTTTTGCCTGATTCATTTTAAGCCTTAGTTAGTTTATGCTTCCTTAAGTTAGTGTATGTTCGACTCGTCTAGTTCTGAACTTGTTCCGCCTCTTCCGGAACCCGAATGACTTTTCCGTCAAAGATTGCGCAAAAGGTCACAACAAGAAGCACCAGTCATTGAAGAAGAAATTTTGGAAGATACACCATCCGAAGAAGACATGGCTAACCAAGACGAGGAAATGAAGATGACACATTATGCCACACCGTCAATAGATGGTTATGAGTCTAGTGTTGTCCAACCACCAATAGCGGCCAACAATTTCGAGATTAAGTCTAGTATTATCCAACTTGTAGAAAACTCTGTTCAGTTCCATGGGTTACAAGACGAAGATCCTAATGCTCACATCTCACGATTCCTTCGTATCTGTGCGACCTTCAAAATCAATAATGTTCAGACGACGCCATTCGACTTAGACATTTTCCATTTTCACTTCGAGGCCGAGCCATCGATTGGCTTGATTCAGTTCCGCCTGGTTCCATCACCACATGGGCGGGAATGGCTGAACAATTCCTTTTGAAATACTTTCCACCCGATCGTACTGCCAAACCAAGAAGCAGCATCACAAGTTTCCATCAAGACGACGATGAATCATTACACGCAGCATGGGAGAGATATAAAAGTCTCCTTCGGAGATGCCCACAGCACGAACTTGATCTGTGGCTGCAGTGTCAAACCTTTACGATGCGATTAGCAGAGCTCACAAGCAAGCGGTAGACCAAAGTGCGGGAGGAGATTTTGGAAGTGTCACGCCAACAGAAGCATATCAAGCCTTAGAAAGAGCAGCTAAGAAGAGCTTTGCTTACAATCCTTTAAGAACCAAACCCAGTTCTAAAGGTATTCATCAAGTAGACTCTGAAACCCTAATTGCAGCCCAATTAGAAGCTCTAACCAAAAAATTTGAACAATTGCAAAGCAAACTAAAGAAAACTCCAACACGATGCAACACATGTGGAAATTCACACAAGACCAACGGGTGCCCACTAGGCGTTATGATGGTTGAAGATGTTGACTACGTAGGAGGCCCAAACAACTCATACAATTCAAATTGGAGAAACAACTCGAATTACAGAGATGTTGGCAGTAACCAACAATCATCTGGATTCAACCGAAGGCCACCTTACCAACAACAGAAACCACCATACCAAGGTCCAAGCAGTAGTAAACAAGACCGTGGAGCATCATCAATGGAAGACTTATTACAGCATTTGTTGTTAACCACACAAGCCACATATGAGTACATCCGGAAATCTGATCGAAAAATGAGGAGAGGTTCCAAAGAAACGAAGCTGACATCAAAAGCAACAAAGCATCATTACAGACCATAGAGCACCAAGTAGGTCAAATTGCACAACAACTCTCTGAAAGACCTCAAGGAGCTTTGCCCAGCAACACTGTGACAAATCCTAATGCTCAAGTCAAAGCCATCACCCCCAGGAGTGGCAAAACCACTCAAGGTGATGCACCCGCATTACAACCATCCTTGAAGAAGTAGAAACTGAAACTCCAAGTAATGCGAGTGATAAGCAAAAGCAACCCGTTGTTATTGAAGAACCAGCAAAGAAATACGTTCCACCACCACCTTATGTTCCACCACCTCCATATCCAGGTCGTTTGAGACAACAAAGAATGGAGGCACAATATGGCAAATTCCTTGGGTTGTTCAAGCAACTCCACATCAATCTGCCTTTGGTGGAGGCCTTAGCACAAATGCCAAACTACGCTAAGTTTCTAAAAGGTGTCTTGTCAAACAAAAAGAAGCTGGAAGAGTTATCACACGTAGTTTTGAATGAGGAATGCTCTGCAGTTCTTCAAAACAAACTACCTCAAAAGATGACTGATCCACGAAGTTTCACCATACCTTGCCTAATAGGAAATCTTTCTGTCAGTATTGCGTTAGCTGATTTAGGTGCAAGCATTAACCTTATGCCTTATGCGGTTTTTGAAAAATTAAACTTAGGTGAGCCTAGACCTACCCGTATGAGCATCCAGTTAGCTGACCGTTCTGTCAAATATCCGAGGGGCATCGTTGAAAATCTCTTAGTTAAAATTGACAAATTCGTATTTCCCGTTGATTTTGTGATCCTAGACATGGATGAGGACAAAAATGTTCCTCTTATCC
This sequence comes from Flaveria ramosissima, assembly GCA_025215565.1. Taxonomy (NCBI): domain Eukaryota; kingdom Viridiplantae; phylum Streptophyta; class Magnoliopsida; order Asterales; family Asteraceae; genus Flaveria; species Flaveria ramosissima. The sequence goes on from CM046037.1 coordinate 56,929,565, forward strand.
TAGGTCGACCTTTCTTAGCGACTGCTCGAGCCCTCATTGATGTTTGTACAGGCAAACTCACGCTTAGAGTAGACGAGGAGGAAGTAACTTTCGATATAGGCCAATCCATGAAACACCGTCAACATCATGATGACTCACTCTATTACGTTGATGCTTGCGATTCGATCATAAGCCGTCATTTGAAGGAAGCCCTTCAAAATGAAGCTTGCAATACTCATTAATAGAAGTCACAATCACCGAACCCATCTGTGAAAACCAAACCATTCCAGAACTTGAAGTTGACAAAACATCATTTCATCAAGAAGCATTTGAGATCATTGAGCAAGACTTAGAACCAAAAGCCAAACCTTCTATCGAAGACCCTCCAGTCTTAGAGCTCAAAGAGCTTCCATCTCATCTCGAATACGCTTTTCTTGAAAACACATCTCAACTTCCTGTCATAATCTCATCCGCCTTATCAATTGATGAGAAGAACAAGTTGCTCAATGTGCTTAAGGCACACAAACGAGCAATTGCATGGAAAATCATGGACATCAAGGGAATCAATCCATCCTTTTGCATTCATAAAATATTGATGGAAGAGAACTTCAAATCCGTCATTCAACCTCAAAGACGTTTAAACCCGAGCATGCAAGAGGTGGTGAAGAAAGAAGTAATCACACTGCTAGATGCCGGTTTGATTTACCTTATTTCTGATTCGCCTTGGGTCAGTCCCGTCCAAGTTGTTCCAAAGAAAGGAGGAATGACTGTTGTAACTAACGAGAAGAATGAGCTTATTTCCACTCGTACGGTTACAGGATGGAGAGTTTGCATAGACTATCGCAAACTCAATGACGTCACAAGGAAAGATCACTTCCCTCTTCCTTTCATCGACCAAATTCTTGAGAGATTGTCTGGAAAAATGTTCTATTGTTTCCTGGATGGTTCCTCAGGTTATTTTCAAATTCCTATTGCTCCCGAAGATCAAGAAAAGACAACATTCACCGTCCATATGACACATTTGCTTATCGGCGAATGCCCTTTGGCTTGTGTAATGCTCCTTCTACATTTCAAAGATGCATGGTAGAAATTTTTCATGACATGATTGAACACTCAATGGAAGTTTTCATGGATGATTTCTCCATCTTTGGAAACTCATTTGAGCAATGTCTTGAAAACCTGGAAAAGATGCTGGTTAGATGTGAAGACTCCAACCTTGTTTTAAATTGGGAAAAGTGTCACTTCATGGTTACGGAAGGAATAGTGTTAGGACACAAAATCTCTCGAGCGGGGCTTGAAGTCGATCAAGCCAAAGTCGACACTATTTCTAAACTTCCGCATCCCACAATCGTGAAAGACATCAGAAGTTTCCTAGGACATGCAGGATTCTACCGTCGTTTCATTAGAGATTTTTCAAAAATCGCTCGACCAATGCATTAGTGCATTCAAATTGCTTAAGGAGAGATTGGTAACTGCTCCAATCATGGTTTCCCCAGATTGGACGCTACCATTTGAACTAATGTGCGATGCAAGCGATTTCGCGGTAGGAGCTGTCTTAGGACAAAGGAAAGACAAGCAATTTCACCCAATTCATTATGCGAGCAAAACCCTAAACGACGCACAAGAAAACTACACTACCACCGAAAAAGAACTTCTTGTGGTAGTTTTCGCATTCGATAAATTCTGCTCGTATCTCATCCTTTCAAAGACAATTGTTTACACCCATCATGCAGCCCTTCGTTATTTGTTCAACAAACAAGATGCAAACCGATATTGATTCGTTGGATTCTTCTGCTTCAAGAATTTGATATTGAAATTCGTGAAAAGAAAGGAGCGGAAAATCTAGCGGCTGATTATCTCTCGCGTCTTGAGGATTCAAGTCCTTCACAAACTGAGGAAGCCAAAATAAACGACAATTTTCCTCATGAATTCCTTATGCACATTTAATCCTCAATCGATGAACATCCTTGGTTCGCTGATTTTGCGAATTACTTAGCAAGCGGAATCCTTCTCAAAGGAATGACTTATCAGCAAAAGAAGACGTTCTTTACTGATATCAAACATTACTATTGGGAGGATCCGTATCTGTTCAGAATCGGTGCAGACCAACTCATTCGAAGATGCGCATACGGAAGTGAAACAGAACAAATTCTAAGGCACTGTCATGAAGGACCCACAGGAGGACACCATGGAGCAACCTTAACAGCCAAGAAAGTATTCGACTCTGGATTTTACTGGCCCATGATCTTCAAAGATGCTCATAACATGGTACGCACTTGTGATGCATGTCAAAGAGCAACCAATATCTTAACACGGGATGAGATGCCTCAGAAACCTGTTCAAGTATGCGAGATATTTGATATATGGGGTATTGATTTCATGGGGCCATTCCCGGTGTCATTTGGCAATCGTTACATCTTGGTAGCAGTTGATTGCGTTTCAAAATGGGCTGAAGCTCAAGCCCTGCCTACTAATGATGCCAGGAACGTTGTCAAATTCCTTAAGAAACTATTTTTCGTTTTGGTTTCCCCAAAGCTCTGATTAGTGACCGAGGAACTCATTTCTGTAACAATCAGCTTGAAAGAGCAATGGCACGTTATGGAGTTCACCATCGCTTTACAACTGCTTACCATCCACAAGCGAATGGGCAAGCCTAAGTCACTAACCGGGGTATCAAACGAATCCTTGAGAAAACTGTAGGTCAAAATCACAAAGACTGGTCTACCAAGTTAGATGGTGCATTATGGGCTTTTCGAACAGCCTATAAGACTCCCATCGGCACAAAACCGTTTAAACTAGTTTATGGGAAGTCATGTCATCTACCTGTAGAACTAGAGCACAAGGCCTTTTAGGCACTTAAAGTAGCAAACCTGGACCAAGACCTTGCAGGAAAGAATCGATTCCTACATATTCACGAATTGGAGGAATTGAGGGAACAAGCGTACGAAAACGCTAGGGTTTACAAAGAAAAGACAAGGAAATTCCACGACGCTCGATTAAAGAGCACAAAACAAATTTCATGTGGGAGAACGTGTCTTACTGTATAACTCTCGTTTACGTTTATTTCCCGGAAAACTGAAATCACGTTCGTCTGGACCTTATACGATCAAAAACGTGTTTCTGAATGGTGCCATTGAAATTTACAACCACGCAGGTTTAAGTTTCAAAGTAAATGGTCATCGTTTGAAACCGTATAAAGATGGACCAACCAAGATTCCTTCGGAGGAATTAAACCTCCACCCCAACGAAAACTAAGTGTGGGGAAGGGTCATGCCGAAGACCCGAAACTTAAACGCGGCACCTGTACATAAATTTTTCTCACTTTTTAGCAATTTTTAGGACTTCACAAGCACAAGCACGGGGTCGTGCCTCATCAAGCACGCCCCCGTGTCTCTAAAAAACTTTTTCCACGATCTCCGCTGACGACTCTGGAACGTTGCAGGTCGAATTTAAGACGATTTCTGACAAGCACGGGGCCGTGCCTAGCCAAGCACGCCCCCGTATTCACTCTTCACGACCTGTGTATAAATACCACGCTTGTTTCATTCTTTCATCACACTCATTCCGGCTCAAAAACGTCTAAAAAATGAAAGAATAAAGTCACGGAAGCTCAAACTGGAATCCTGCGAAGAAACCGCGTTCTGAAACGCGAGAGCCGACGACTCAAGAGTATTTCTTCAAAATGCATGAACTAATCAAGCAATTGACAGAAATGAACCTCGTTGCTTCCCAACACTTAGCTGAACTTATCCAAAAAGTTCAGCAGATGAGCGAGGAACTCATTTCCATTAACCAGTAGCTTGCGGAATTGAGCAACCGCACTTCTCACTATCCCATGCCAAACCTTCCACACGAAATGTGTGGAGGTTTCTTTTAGAAGCATTCCGTGATGTGTTAAGTGCGCTGTTGCGCGTTAAAGAGTCTGGTTTTGCTGTTTCAGATTCTCAGCTTTTAACGTATCGTGTAACCGTAGGATCCTAAGGAATGTAATTTTCAATTTGGCTTGTGTTATTTAACTATAGGACTATTTTCGTTTCTTTTCTGATGATTTGGAAGTGATAAAACTTAACCGGGAAAATTACATAACGCGCGAAACTGAAAAACAGAACAACAAAAGACTGAAACCGAAAACTAAAACTTGAACACGGCCCCGTGCTCATAGAGGCACGCCCCCGTGTTCGACAAAAAAATGACACCACCTGACATTATTCAGCCTTTTGTCTTGTTTCCCATCAATGTTGCATGATAAAAACCGAACTAATGTGCCTGCAAAGTCGTATCCACTTTCAATTCCATCTTGTTTTCCATTTTTCTTTCATCTTTTCAAGTGTTCTTGCAAGAGTATGTGGCCAAGAGGTTTGTATACTAATTCCTATGATTATGAAAGTCATTTAAATGTAGTTAGGTGATTAGGTCTCTAAACAACCGAAATCCTAGCAATTATGTGTAAACACTTGTTCTTAAACGTGTTATGGAATGATAAATGCTTTTAACCTACTTGTTCATGTTTATTCTTGTAGTAGATTAGTTTTAATTAGTGTGTTTAGTTAGATATTAGAATGTTTAGTGTTGATGCATGTATGTCCCTAGATCATGATTTGTAATGTAATAGATCTTGTCTGTGTGATTATGATGTAATCTGTATTGATTAATGAAATGACATGGATTGTTTGTTATTGATAATGTTTAATATTTCATTAATGAGTCGTGATTGAATTGATTGGGTTTATGATTGTTTGAATAGTTACATATAATGTTATATTAATTAAAACATTCAAACTTAACTTAATGAAGTTCTCATGCGAATGGCCCATGCGAATGGACCACACGCATGAATAACTTCATACGATTGACTCAATCGCACGACTGAACCAGGAGACTGGATCAGTCGTTTGATTGACACATAAGATTGGCTCAGTCGCACGACTGAACACTCAGTCGTGCGGATGAATCAACCGCATGGTTCAATCGCACGACTGAACCATACTTATGGCCCAGTCGCACGATTGAACAATACTAACCTATAAATAGACCCAATTCGTGGAAAAACGTAAGTATTCATACCATTACGATTCCAGACGTACCCTAGCCGTCCAGAGACCTCCCAAATCGTTCTCCAAGTTCACAGAACACATTAGATCGATTCCTAATCGACTTCTAATGTTAGATTCAATTCTTGATTGATTCTTCGTGTGTTCTCACTGATTGGATCGCCAATCAAATAGGATTCCACACTATTTGAGTTGGTTTAACATGCTAATCACTAGGTATTTCGTTCAAATACCAGGTCCTAACAAGTGGTATCAGAGCTTTGGCTCTTGATTATGTGTTGATTCAATCAAGATTGCATAAAAGTTTGTGTTTTTGCACTAAAAAACGCAATCTTTGGTGTCAAAAGTGATCTTGGACGTTCCCTGCTCATCGAAGTTTTGTTTCTACGGACTTAGGCGATTAGGACTTGTGAAATTTCGAATTTTTACGGCTGAAACCCGTCAAACCTAGAAAATTTCGCAAAACAGCAGCTTCAGTCGCACGAGTGAGCCATTCGCATTGCTCATTCGCACGATTGGACCTAGTCGCACCTTCATTCGGCCGACTGAACCGTTCGTTCGCATAGCTCATACGCACCAGATTCATTCGCACGACTGAACCAATCGCCCAGTTCAGCCGCACGATTGAACCAGTCGCAGAGTTCATACGCACGATTAGACCACTCGCATCTTTCAGTCGCATCAGTGAAAGTTTGTTTGATTAGGTTCTAAGTTATTAGCCATGGAAGATCAGATGTCAGCCTTTACTGCTGGGAAGGACTCGAGGATACAGAACCTGCTGCTGCTGGAGAGTGAGGTGGGTAATCACAATAAACCACCAAAGCTCTTGACTTTAGATGAGTTTCTCCACCTGAATGGAGTAGATCCTAATCTGTGGGAAGCCATTGAGATTGGTTATAGTACACCGGTGGGAGCTGATGGAGTTAAGCTAACGTTAGGTGGGATGACGGACGCACAGAAAGTCAAGTACAATGCAGAGAAAAGGGTTTATGCATTGTTCACTCAGTCTATCCCCAAAGACATATTCCACCAGTATTCAGAGAATAAGCAGTCCAAGAAACTGTGGGATGAGCTAGAGAAGAGGTATGATGGAAATGCTTCATTGAAGGCAATCAAAGCAAAGGAGTTAAAGAAGGAATTCGATAACTTCTCATCGATTGGTAACGAGAGTTTAGACGACGTCATAGATAGATTCTACCACTTGATGAGCGAACTGCATACACATGGAGTGGAAACGACCATGGAAGAGAAAGTGTGTAACTTCGCAGACAGATTGCCTGATAAGTGGGCTTCATTCGTGTCTAACCTGAGACAGAATGGAATGCTTGTAAAGCTGGATATTAATGACTTCATTCTTAAGTTGCGAGAAGAAGCACTAAGGATGAAGTACAGAGCGCAGAAGTCTTCGTACACATAAAATCCAGCGTTATACAACGCCACGCCTCAAGCTAAGACATCTGGAGCGCCTCTCCAGACTGCTTTTGTGTCTAGCTCGTCAGGTCCTTCACATGCTTCTCCTTCTGGATCAGACACGTCAGGGTCGTCTTGTACCCACTATATTGGATCAGAAGCAAGTGCTACCAAACTGAAGACCGAGAACCTCGGTAATGTGACTGTAGAAGTAGCTCGAGAGCATATGGATCTTCTAGCTGCAGTAGTTCATTCATATGATGGACTTGTTGCTGGGAAGATTGGAAACTGCCATCTGGCAGATGAGGACTACGAGCAGGTGGACGAGATGGAGCTTGAGAGGATGGATATAATGTGGGCCTTAGCTAGTGCTGTCCGAAGGGCGAAGAAGTTTGTTAAAAAGACTGGACAGAACTTGGTAGCTACTAAGGATACCATATTTGGCTTTGACAAGAGCAAAGTGACCTGCTTCAACTGTGGAGAGAAGGGGCACTTCAAAAGAGAATGTGTCAAGCCAAAGAAGACGGGTAATGGGAACCCGTTCTCGTCCTTTACTCGCCAAGACAAGCAAGCTTCCAGTTCTACTTCATCAAACAAGGATCCAAAAGCCTTGACTGCTCATGATGATGAAGGACAGGATTGGAGCTTTAGGTTTGTCTCACCAGGAGAATCAAATATTGCCAGTGTAGCGGATATTGATGATGATTCTGCGAGTGAAGGTGATCTAGCAGTTGAGATAGAGATGTCACATAGTGAAGAAGCAACTGCAGCCGAGGTCAGTTACAAGCCAAAGGAGGAGACTTCGACGTTAGAGACAGAAAAGACAGAATCACCAGAACCAGAGACATCTGATGCTGCGTTGATGGCTAGCTCTTCTGAACCAACTCAGGTAAGTACTACTGACCAAATGTTTAATAATCATGCTTGTTCTGATTGTGATACTTTTAGGAATAGCATAGATGAAGAATTTGCTAGGTTATTAGATCATAATGATAACTTAGTAAAAGATTTACAACTGTGCACTGAGGCTAATAGAGTACTAAAACAAAATGAGCATAGTTATAAAGAAAAGATAGACCTATTGACTAAACAGCTTAGGGAACCGAAGTAGTTGCCTTTAACCAAGCAAATGACATTAGGTACTATCTAAACTCCCTAGAAGACACTAAGAAGCAAAAGGCAGTTCTAGAAGTAGAAGTAAATTCATTAAAACAGAAACTGCATAGTTGGACTAGTTCTTCACACATAGTTCAACACTTAGTGAGAGAAAGGAATAACGGGGAGGGATTGGGTTACAAAGTGGTTCCACCACCACCTGAGACCTTGATGAACACTAAGACTAGACCAGTAAATAATAACCCCATCAAGGATCACGTGGTGTCTACTCCTCTTGTTAGTGATCCAGATACCTCATGTTCATCTACTGAATCTGGACACAAACAAAAGGAGGCCACTTCAAAGGCAAAGGGTAAATTGCCTTGTGTTAATCTGGAAAATGAATTTGAAAAAGTTAACTTAAAGTCAGGGTCAAACAGAGTCAAATCAGAACCTAAAAGGACATCAAATGTTAATTTTTCACATGCTTCAAGTCAAAAACCAGTTAACCAAAAACAGAAAGATGTTAAACAGGTTAAACCAGTTAATTTTGTTAAACCAGAGAAAACATCTAACGCACAAGAGTCAAAACCTAAAGTGATTGATGTTACTAGAGTGTCACGCACTTCTCCACAAAGAAAGTCTACTCATAAAGTTGATAGCCGGTCATGCTACAACTGTGGAGAATGTGGACACATTGCTTCCTATTGTCCTTTCTATCAGACACCTAGGAAGAAGATTGATCTTCAGGACTCTAAGCCTAGGTTTTCTAAGAGGAGTTCTCTGAATCCACCTAGAAGAGCTAGTGAACCTAAAGTTCAACATGATAGCCAGACGACTGTTTATCATAAACAGGCCTTGCACAAATCTGGCTTATGGAAAGAAAAGTCATCCTGCGTGTCTGATACTGATGACAAGAAGGAACCTGAGCTACCCTCACCCTCGAAGGGTCAATGGGTGGAGTTTATGATGTGTGATGCCTCTGGGAAACCCAAGCCAGTAAAGGCTTGGGTTCCTAACCTAAACTAATTCATTTACTTGGTATGTGCAGGGTGTTCGATACAGTGCTGAGACTAACACGTGGATTGTAGACAGCGGAGCATCCAGGCACATGACAGGAAATAGAGCCCTTTTATCAAACGTCAAGCAAATAAAAGGAGGGCATGTTTCCTTTGCTGGAAACAAGGGAGGCTATATCACAGCTCAGGGAGAAGTGGGAAATCAGAAAGTTAAGTTTGATAAGGTGAACTACGTTCAACAACTTCAGAATAACTTACTTTCTGTTTCCCAAATCTGTGATAAAGGATTTAAGGTCATCTTCGACAACAAGAAGTGTTACGTGCTGAAGAAAGACTACGTGATCCCAGAGGACCAAGTTCTGATTACTGCTTCAAGATATAAAGACCTTTATGTCTTGGATCTGTCAACAGCTGCTACAACGGATCATGAGGTTCAGTGCTTTCTATCTAAAGCTACTGAGAAGGATTCCATCTCCTGGCACAGAAGAATGGGACACATTAGTCAAAGGAAGATGAATCATTTGATTCAGAAGGATTTAGTGAGAGGAGTTAATGTCAAGAACTTCCAGCTTCCTGACTTTTGTGTAGCTTGCAAGAAAGGCAAACAGACGAAGAAGTCTCATAAGGAAAAGAAAGTTCATTCAATCGAACTTCCTCTTGAACTTCTTCACATGGATCTGTTTGGTCCAGTCAGTACAAAGAGCATCGCAGGCGACTTGTACTGTTTTGTGGTCACTGATGACTACTCAAGGTTCACTTGGGTAATGTTTCTGAAATCTAAATCAGAAACATTTGAGTCATTCAAGGAGTTAGTAACCACACTGGAATCTCTCTACAAGCTAAAAGTTAGACAAGTTCGCTCAGACAACGGGACAGAATTCAAGAATCAATGGATGGAGGCATACTGCAAGGAAAAGGGAATTGTGCATCAATTCACGTCTGCCTACACGCCTCAGATGAATGGTGTTTCTGAGAGGAAGAACAGAAGCTTGATATAGACAGCACGGACTATGCTGGCGGACTCGAAACTGCCTATCCAATTCTGGAATGAGGCAGTGGCAAATGCATGTTATACTCTGAATCGAGTCCTAATAGTCAAGCGCCACGGAAAGACATGTTACGAGCTACTACAAAGACGCAAACCGAATTTGGAGTATCTTGAACCTTTTGGCGCGCCGTGCACACTTCTAAAGAAGACACAAGAAGGCAAATTCAGCGAGAAGGCGGACGAAGGAATCTTTCTAGGATACAACATACCGAACAAGCGAGTTTACAACAACTCAACGGGTCTTGTAGAAGTGTGGTGTAATGTTGACGTTCAGAGATATACCACACCACCTACAGGCAAAGGATCTGCATACTTCTTCGATTATGATGGATTCTTCAAGTCCTTCAACATCCCTCTCTCTCCCTCGGATGATGAGTTAGCTACTAGGATGATGTATGATATTCTGAATACACCATCTAGCACACAGGGAGAATCATCTACTCAGTCAGGGGGAGTAGTCGATGACAGTGACTCCTCCTCTGAAGATGAAGCTGAAGCAGATAACCAGAACAGTCAGGAGGAACAGGTTCCAGTTCCTGAAAGTCCACATGCATCTACAAGTGATGCTCCTTCGACTTCGGAACCTCAAACTCCAACTACCTCAGATGCATAACCAAATGTTCATAATCTAGGTTCTGAGGTGACTGTTCCTACTACTCCAGGATCACGACTAAACGTATATCATCCCCTTGACAATGTTATTGGGGATGTCAGATCAGGAGTACAAACCCGAAATCAGCAATACTCAGCTGATTACGCCTCGGTTATGGAGAAGGGTTACATTCATGATGGTGCTTATCGATGTTTTGTCTCGCAGGTAGAGCCAAAATATGTCAGTGAGGCACTAAATGATGAGGCGTGGGTGAGTGCCATGCAAGAAGAACTTCTGCAGTTCAAGAAGTTAGGTGTATGGACTCTGGTTGATAGACCTAAAGGTGCTAAAGTCATTGGCACCAAATGGGTACTAAAATGCAAAAAGGATGACCAAGGGGTCATTATCAGGAACAAAGCTCGATTGGTGGTTCAAGGTTTTCGCCAAGTCGAGGGGATTGACTACAATGAGGTGTTTGCACCCGTGGCAAGGATGGAAGCCATTCGTATCTTCCTTGCCTATGCATCGTACATGAAGATTAAAGTCTACCAATTAGATGTGAAGAGTGCATTCATTCATGGGGAAATCAGAGAAACAGTCTATGTAAGTCAACCCGAGGGATTTGAAGATCCTTATCATCGGGATAGAGTTTACAAGCTCGACAAGGCTTTATACGGGCTTCATCAAGCTCCTCGAGCTTGGTATGAGAAACTCTCGACTCATCTTGTGAAACACGACTTTCGCAGGGGAGTCATTGACTGCACACTGTTTATTAAAGAGAAGGATGGCGACCTACTGCTTGTACAGATCTATGTTGATGACATAATCTTCGGTTCAAAGAACGAAGAGTTATGCAAAGAGTTTGAAGCAGTGATGAAGAAAGAGTTTGAGATGAGTGCTATGGGGGAGATGAAGTTCTTTCCCGGGTTACAGGTGGATCAGACACCAAATGGGATCTTTCTACATCAGACCAAGTATGTAGGAGACATTCTCAGTCGCTTTGACATGGAGAATGCCTCCACTTGCTACGAATCACGATATAGCACCTGATGAGAATGGAGATCTTGTAGATGCCACGATGTACCGAGGAATGATTGGATCCCTCATGTATCTCACTGCCTCAAGACCTGATATTATGTATGCTACATGTTTATGTTTTAGATATCAGGCTAAACCTAAGGTCAACCATCTGATCGGGGTCAAGAGGATTTTTCGTTATCTGAAGGGTACACCCACACTGGGTTTGTGGTATCCTCATGATGATGACTTTGAGCTTACCACGTATAGTGACTCGGATTACGGGGCTGCAAGATGAACTACAAGTCTACATCAGCAGGGTGTCAATTCTTTGGGAGAAGATTAGTTACCTGGCAGTGTAAGAAGCAGACATCGGTTGCATTGTCAACCTGTGAAGCCGAATATGTTGCTGCTGCAAGTTGCTGTTCACAAATCATCTGGATTCAACAGCAAATGCGGGATTACGGTTTAAAATTCTCGTCTACTCCTATTTTTGTTGATAACTCTGCTGCAATTGCAGTAACTAAAAATCCGGTTCAACATCCTAAGACCAAACACATCGGTATTAAATACCATTTCACAAGAGACTGTTTTGAAAAGAACTTAATTGATGTGGTTAAAATTAATACTGATTTTCAACGCGCTGACCTCTATACTAAAGCCTTTGATAAACCACGTTTTCAATATTTGCTAGAGGTCAACGGCGTTAAAAAGAAAAGTGAGGTAATTCCTGATGATAATAATGTGTAGTCCGATGTAGTTTAGTTAAAGTGTATTTTATTTTATTTTATTTCTTTATTTATTTTAGTCTGGTTAATTTAAACTCATGTTATTTTGCTGATTATTAAAATCCTAAAATAATTAAACCAGAAATGATTTCAGTATTTTAGGGGGAGAATATGTCAGCAAGTTAACATTAAAAAAAAAACGAGGGAGAAGGAGGAAATAGCTGATATAAGGTAGATCGTATCTGTGATACCGATTCAACACCTTTGGAAAATGATAGTACACAGGAACAAATCAAGAGGGACTTTAAAAATTTAAGTTTTGAAAAGATGCAAAAATTTAAAGTATAAGTCTGTGTAGTCTAGGCAATACAAAAGGGAAAATGATAGAAAACTGGTAACTCCGAAGGTAACACAAAGAAAGTAGACCTAGAGGTTGCTAGACCACTAATGATATGTTGGTAGATTCAACACAATAGATGATTAGACCTGACTGGTGAACTCAAGATCAAACTAAGTTGTTCAACTGACTGTGGGAGTCCATCTTATCACTGGTTAACACAATCAACAATATTCCAATAAGGGGTAATGAGCATTTAAACGCCACAAATGTGTGCGGATGACCATAATTAGAGCAAAGCAAAGAAAAAATGAAAGACAAATGCTATAAAGCTAATGACTTATGTTGTTGGTGCATTTTGTGTAAAATAAAATAAGCTGCTCTAACAAGGAGATAGGTTGTGTGCCTCTCTGCTGTGCGATGGCACTGACCTGAGGATAAGCATAACCTAGATATTCTAGAGTTTATTGTTGTTTGCCGCCTCTCTGTTGTGCGATGGCACTGACCTGAGGACTGGCGTCTCTTTGAAAGCTCTAAGAATAGTCTCTTCTTGTAATAATACCCGTAGACCGCTCAAAAGCTCCTGTGGAATGTTGATTACCATATAAGTGTGGGATCCACAAATGTTAGTTGAAATAATTAAACCTAAATCAGTCACCAGTCTGTGTCAAATGTCTGTGTATGGATTTAAGTGGACAAACATATTGACAATCATTGTGGCTACAATTCTCAAAAGTTCAAATCAATGTGACAATCTAAGAGTTTCAGTATGATTTCCTTCAGTTGCTAACGACTCTGGATGAACACCGAGAATTGAGCATCAAAAGATTTTGGTAACTAGTCCCAAATGATTTGACTTGCCTGTATGATTCCAAAATTGAATTGGTCCAGATGTGATCAATCCAAGTTGAAGCTGTCTATTCCGGAACCAAATCCCGTAGATGTCTATCTTAGGATTTATCTCTCACAAAAAGCCAAAAACAAGTTTGTTTGGGTAATTAGTTTAAATTTTGCTAAGTTAGTTAGTAGTTTTAATTTTAATCTTATTAGTTTGTCGGACTACATCAGGAAAATCAGAAAGGAATCAACTCACTAAAAAGGGTCATGTCTAAGATGACCACATGTGCTTTGAAAGTTTAAAACAGTCACGTCTGAGGTGACAAAGTGTTTAAAAGGGATCACGTCTGATGTGATCAAAATGTTTTCAAGATAAAATGATCATGTCTGAGATGATCAAAGGCTCATAACGTTAATTTCAAGAGTTAATAATGGTTTTAAATGTAAATTGGAAAAATGGCAGAAAATTAACTAAGTGTGACCCATTCGCACGATTGGACCATGAGAATGGACCAACCATGCGAATGGCTTCCACTCGCACGAATGGACATAAGAATGAGCCATTCACCCGAATGGCTTATCAGAATGGCCCATTCGACCGATTGGAAGGGGGCGAATGAGTCAGTCGACCGACTGAGACTCAGTCGGTCAACTGAACATGCGAATGAAAGGCACGACTGAGTCAGTCGACCGACTGAACCTCAGTCGGTCAACAGCCTGCGACTGACTGGGACAATCGCACGATTGAACCTTAGTCGCCCGAATGAACTGGGCGACTGAGGCCAGTCGGCCGATTGAACCCAGCGTCAGTATTTAAAGGGCACAGTCGATCGCATTTCATTCATCACACCCCAATCGCTCTCAAATCGCACACCCTACCGTTACGCTGCCAAAATTTCATTAGACCTTGCTTTCTCATCGCTATTGATTCACTGACGTTCGCTATTGATTATACAGGTAGATTGAAGTCTTATTTCACCGAAATCAGAAGGATTGAAACCCTAATTTGGTGATATTCGAATGAAAACAAGAAATGGACTGAACTTGACCTAATAACCTACTTAAACTATGCAAAATGTTAAAATTAAGGTTAATAGGTTATTAGTGACAAGAATGCGAGTCTATTGAACCGGTAATCCATGTTAAATCACTTGTATTGATCAAGACTCGAACCACAGGCGACTGAACTATGAGACAGGCGACTGGTCGTCCGGATGAACTCCAATCGCACGATTGAATCTTGCGATTGGGTCATTCGGCCGAATGAACCAGGCGATTGAGCTCAGTCGGCCGACTGAACCAATCGCAGACTCAGTCAGCAGACTGAACCCAATCGCAGGTCACACTGACCAGAATGAGCTCAGTCGCATGAAAGAACAGACGATTGACTTCAGTCGCATGATTCATTCGCACGAATGAATCAGAATGAGTTTCAACATTACACTTAGAACAGAATTTTCATGTCTTATGTGCTAATGGTTCTTTGTCATGTGTGTTTCAGGAAAATGGCAGAGAGATGGTCCATAAATCCAAAGCACAACATCTGTGCTCATTTGGATCACACTACCAGGAACGGAGCCGAGTTTACTGACATTATAGCCTTTCTTAGACGGTCCAGGCATTCTGGGAGAATGCACGCCATACAGATCACTGCATCAGGCATTCTGGGAGAATGCCTCGGTGGACCGCTCTCGTGAGCCCTACTGCATTAGGAGCTCTATACTAGGCCATGATATTGAGATCACTGCTGCCGACATCCAGAGGGTCCTAGAGTTTGGGGACGACACTGATCATCCTACTAGATTACATCCACTGACAGTGCGAGGATGCTTTCTGAGGATAAAGTACGCTGGGGACATCAACTCAGGTGTGCCCAACAAGAGCAACCTGAGCCCCCAGTACAAGTACTTAGCACACGTGATCCTCAAGTGTGTTGCATCGAGGAGGGGTGGGTTCGACAACCTCTCAGACCAGATCCAAAATGCATATGTGGCACTGGTGCTGAACCACCCCTTCAGCTTTTCTAGCATGATATTCTCCTACCTAGTGGAGAACTTGGAGGCCAAGAGAAAGGAGGGGTTTTGTATGTACCCCAGGTTCTTACAGCTCGTCTTCAACGAGAAGCTGCCACATCTGCCCAAAGAGAGTCATGATGCAGTGGCTTTAGAGATCATAGATGATACGACTCTGGGCCGGATGAGAGTTTATAGGGGGAAGCAGGTGAAGCCCCAAGTGAAGAGACTGATTGGCCACCTGGCCAACGAGAGGTATGTGGCGCCAGGCAGACGCAAATGGCGTCATGAGGACAGTGACTCTGATGATGAGAGGCTGCTCCTCCAAGAGATGGATTCTGATGATGATGACAGCGGAGACGCCGGGGATGATATGCCTGCTCCATCTAGAGGCACTGATTCAGATGTTATTCCCCCGGGGTCTGCCCCTGCCGGAGAGGTTGCTGAGACGGCCGGTTTTCATCAGGAGTTTGTTGTTGGTGATCAGGAGGAGGAGGAGTCTGATGAGGAGCCCCTCACGAGGACCGTGGGAAGCAAGGTTGTTCCCACAGAACACGGGCTAAAGGTGGTTGGTGAACACCCTCGAGACTCCAGAGAGATAGAGACTGACCCGAGCTATGCTCCGGGTTCAGCGGGCAGAGCTGTAGGGGGAGCATCCACTTCCACTGGGACTAGGAGGAAGAGGATGGCTCAGCCCCATGGACTGAAGAAGAAGAAGCGTCGCCTGACCTTCGTTACCACCATAGCCTCTACTTCCACCACCACAGCCACCACTACCACCTCCACTGACATACCACCCATCACCACAGCCAACACATCCACCACTGCTACCACAGCCACCACCTCACCTACCACCACTGTACCTTTCCCATCCACCACCATACCATTTACACCTACATCACCTTCACCAGTTTACCGACCCATATTCACCACTGCCACTACCACCACCACCTCACATCATGCAGGACGATCAGCCCACTCCTCGCACTTGTATGGATCTCCTCTACCTCCAATCGGGGTAGAGGAACAGCTGTCGGCGCTAAACCGTATGGTGATGCGCCTGCTAGCTGTAGATGAGGAGAAAGCTGCGCAGATTCGCCAGCTGACCGACCTGACTGCTGCCCAGTCTCAGCAGATGGCAGAGCAGACTCGGGTGATAGAGCAGCAGACCCAGCTGATGGATGCACAGAGAGTCGAGATGTCCCAACTCCAGGACCAGCAGGCCCAATCAGCCAAACGTATAGAGGAGTTGGAGACTACCAACAAGACCATTATGCTGCGGTTAAAGGGATCAAAAGATGAGCCCTTAAAGATAAAGGAGGGTGATGGAGTGTAAGGCCCCGTTCCCGGGACGCTTACAGTTGGTCATTCATCGCACATAAAACGTATAATTACAATTTCATTAAGAAAACATTGCAGCGGAAACATTCAAAAATGACATCACATTTCATTATAAACACTTTTGCCAAATAATACATCATTATCCGGTTACAAAATTCATGTTTGCATTACATCACAAAAGCTATATAATTGGATGCCATCCCAAAAGAGCCGAGTAGCTTCGCCATGCCATCCTCAGCAATCAGTTACCTGCCAACTGGAAAATGCAATAAAAGTCAGCGTTGCTGAGTGAGTTCTAGTTTTAATAATAAAACATACTTTACTTTCATTAAAAACCATTCCTTTATCATGCGATCATGCAGCATACGTATACACAGATAATTTCATTATTATCTTTTATCACATTCATTATCTTCCATTCTTTCGTTCATTCTGTCTTCCGAGTCTTTTGCGACAACATGGTCGCTCACCTCAATGGCAATCTCAATGATTGCTCGCTATCCGAGTCTTTTGCACCCCTAAGGTTGCTCACCCCAATTGCCCATCACGATAGCAAGCTATCCGAGTCTTTTGCAACAACAAGGTTGCTCACCCCAAGGCAACGTCACGATAGCTCTTACTCGAGTCTTTTGCAACAACAAGGTTGCTCACCTCATAGGCAATCTAAACGATTGCACTTCATCCGAGTCTTTTGCAACACAAAGTCGCTCACCCCAATAATATGCTTGCAAGCCTTTCTTTCGTTCATTCATCATTCTTTAATGCATGCATTCTTACTTCATGTTCCTCTTTCATTATCTTTCGCTTTACATTACATAATACTTCATTCATTCATTCATTCATTAGCATGACATGTAAAGCCATAAGAAAGATAAGCATACATCATAGTAAGGAACATTCATACACATTCATCATCATCATACAGGGCAACATCATACATTCATAATATGCATAAACATGCAACATCATCATCATCATCATCATGCCCTACATGCTCTCTAAGGCCATAATCATCCTCTTACATGCTCTTACGGGTTACTTTACGTCAAAACTTACATCTGCACCTTTCCCCCCGAAGGCCAGAAGTCAAACTACACATTCCTTCGAGTGCAACAGCCCTATCCGGGCGTATGGACACTCTTCAGTCGCATGGCCTCCATGCGACTGAACATCATGCGACTGGACCCATGCGGATGGTCATCTATGCGAATGAACATCCAATCGTGCGTATGGACCTTGTGCGAATGGGATTGCTGCGAATGGGCACCTATGCGACTAACCTCATGCGTATGGACTCATGCGACTAAGCATCTATGCGACTGAACCCTCAGTCGCACATCCTTCATGCGACTGGACTCCCAGTCGTGCGACTGAGTCCCAATCGTGCGAATGAACCTTCAATCGCCCTCATTCGGCCGTATGGCCTTCATTCGGTCGCCAAGCCCTAGCTGATGCAGAATGGAGTTCATCCCGAACCCAATCTGCCATTTTCGGCCTCCAAGCTCATTCAAACCCATTCTAAGCCTAAATCAACCCTCCTGGACCTTAGGAATGTATACCTTAACACCATACAAGCATACCCAAGCCCGAAATCAAACTCTAAACACAACATACACATCACACCCAAATGGGTCAAACACACACACACATAAAAACGGGTTTTGCACACTTTCCAGCCCCAAAATCAGTTGAAAACGAGTAAAAGTGGGGTCCTAGAACTCACACAATCGAGCACAAAGTCAAGAGCTTCGATTTGGCTTGCCACTCGACGGATTTGGACACCCGAATCACCCGAATCAACCCTTTTCTCCCTTTTTCTCTTCTTTCTCTCTTCTCTCTTCTTTGTGAACTGAATTTTGGTGTGTGTGGGGAGAGTGGGCTGCCCTCTCCCTACACATACCACCACATCTCCCAACTTTTCTTCGTTGGCGAGTTTGGTCCCTCGACTTTGGACTTTATTTCTTTTCTTTCTTCGCCGGCTTCAAAATAATAAATTTCCGGGTGTTACAAGTCCACCCCCCTTAAATAGGTTTCGTCCCCGAAACCTGTTATTCCTCGAACAAACGTGGATAATGCTGTCTCATTTCTTCCTCAGTCTCCCACGTTGACTCGGATCCCTTCCTGTGCTTCCACTGTACACGCACAAGAGGAACCACTTTATTCCTTAGCCTTTTCTCCTTTCGGTCGATGATTGCCACTGGTTGCTCCACATAATTGAGCCGTTCATCTACTTCGATATCTTCCAATGGGACAATCATATCTTCATCTGCTAAGCACTTCCTTAGATGAGATACATGGAATGTCGGGTGAATTCCACTTAACTCATCTGGCAACTCCAGTCTATAGGCCACCTCTCCTACTCGAGCAATGATTCGGAAAGGGCCTATATACCTTGGGCTCAACTTGCCCCGCTTTCGGAAGCGAATGATACCCTTCCAAGGTGAGACCTTCAACATAACCCGGTCACCCACCTGGAACTCAATCGGTCTGCGTCGTTTATCAGCATACGACTTCTGTCTGTCTTTGGCTGCCTTCATGAAGGCTTTGATCTTCTCAAGCTTCTCAGTCGTAGCCTCAATTACCTCGACGCTTCCCAATTCCTTCTGACCAATATCACCCCAACAAACGGGTGTTCTGCATCTCCTACCGTATAGCATCTCATATGGAGGCATGCCAATGCTGGCGTGATAGCTGTTGTTATATGAGAACTCGGCTAACGGTAGGTGGTTATCCTAACTTCCACCAAAATCGATCACACATGCCCGAAGCATGTCTTCCAGCGTCTGAATGGTCCTTTCTGACTGACCATCAGTCTGGGGATGATAAGCCGTGCTAATATGTAACCTCGTCCCCATAGCATCGTGGAACTTCTTCCAGAATTTGGATGTAAACCGAGTGTCGCGATCCGACACAATAGACACCGGCACACCATGACGAGTCACAACCTCTTTGATGAACAGGTCAGCCAACCTCTCAGATGAATATGTCTCGCGAATCGGTAGGAAGTGAGCACTCTTCGTTAAACGATCAACTATCACCCATATGGCATCATACCCTTTCGGGGTACGCGGCAGCTTTGTAATGAAATCCATGGTGATGTGCTCCCACTTCCATTCCGGTATATCCAGAGGTTGTATCTTCCCATACGGATTTTGGTGCTCGGCCTTCACTTGTAAGCAAGTAAGGCACTTACTCACATACTCCACCACGTCGCGCTTCATACCCGGCCACCAATAATCTTTCTTCATATCATGGTACATCTTCGTGGCACCAGGATGAATGGAGTACCGAGTCTTGTGAGCTTCCTCCATTATCTTCCCCCGTAGATCCCCAAAACGAGGAATCCACACACGATCAAATCGAGTTCTAACACCGAGCGTGTTTTCACCCAATTCTCCAACCAGACCTCTCATCCTTTCAGAGTTAAGATGATCTTCTTTCAGTGCCTCATCTTGAAACTCTTTAACCTGCTTCATTACATCAGAGGTCATGATCAACTGATAGGCTTTCACCCGGATCGGCTCGGGCCTCTCTTTCCGACTAAGGGCATCAGCCACCACGTTGGCCTTGCCCGGATGGTAGTGGATCTCACAATCATAATCCTTTATAAGTTCCAACCACCGCCTCTGCCTCATGTTCAAATCCTTCTGCTCAAAGAAGTACTTCAGACTCTTATGGTCAGTGAATATGGTGCACTTCGTCCCGTAGAGGTAGTGCCTCCAAATCTTTAAAGCAAAGACCACGGCTGCCAGCTCCAAGTCATGAGTAGGATAATTGACCTCATGAACCTTCAACTGTCGGGATGCATACGCTATGACCTTTCCTCTCTGCATTAACACGCACCCCAACCCCGAGTAAGAAGCATCGGAATAAACCACCAGATCTTCACTTCCATCGGGTAATGACAGAACAGGAGCTTGAGTCAATCTCGCCTTCAATTCTTCAAACGCCTTCTCTTGAGCTTGACCCCATACGAACTTCACATCTTTTCGGGTCAACTTAGTCAGTGGAGAAGCAATCTTAGAGAAGTCTTGGATAAATCTTCTGTAGTAGCCCGCCAAACCCAAGAAACTGCGAATCTCGGATGGCGTTTTTGGTGACTTCCATTGCATAACCGCCTCCACTTTCGCCGGGTCCACCGTAATCCCATCAGGATTCACCACGTGACCCAAGAACTGAACTTCGCGCAACCAGAACGCGCACTTGGAGAATTTTGCATACAACTTCTCCCTCCTCAGCGTCTCAAGAACTTCCCGAATGTGACCGGCGTGCTCTGCTTCGCTCCTCGAATAAATCAGGATATCATCAATAAACACAATCACTGATTTATCCAACATAGGCCGACACACACGGTTCATCAAATCCATAAAAGCAGCTGGCGCGTTGGTCAAGCCAAAGGACATGACAAGAAACTCGTAGTGACCATAGCGCGTACGGAAAGCTGTTTTAGGAATATCCTGCTCCTTTACCTTCAACTGATGGTAACCAGATCGAAGATCTATCCTTGAAAACCAACTGGCACCCTGAAGCTGATCAAACAAATCATCTATCCTCGGTAAGGGGTATCGGTTCTTCACTGTCAACTTGTTTAGCTCGCGGTAGTCGATGCACATCCTCATACTACCGTCCTTCTTCTTTACAAACAGGACCGGAGCACCCCAAGGAGAGATACTCGGTCTAATGAACCCCTTATCAAGCAACTCCTGCAACTGCTCCATCAACTCTTTCATCTCGGTCGGAGCCAACCGATACGGTGCCTTGGCAACAGGTTGGGCACCCGGTATCAAATCAATCTGAAACTCGATTTCTCTGTCAGGTGGCGCTCCTGATAAGTCTTCTGGGAACACATCTGGAAAGTCACACACAACCGGTACATCAGCTAGTTGTGGTGTTGGCGTATCCACATCCTTTACATAGGCCAAGTAGGCACTACATCCACGCCTCATACACTTTCCCGCTACCGCCATCGAGATCACCTTCGGAATCGTAGTAACCCGATCACCATAAACCGTCACTGAACTACCGTCAAGCGCCAACAACCGAATCATCTTCTTGCGACACACAATGTTCGCCTCAAAGTCCGCTAACCAATCCATCCCAAGAACCAAGTCAAAACCACCTAAGGTCATCACAAACGGTCTAACAGGAAACTTATGACCCTCGAGCTCCACATCACAATTCTCTATCATCTCAGAAATCCTGGTAGACTTACCTATGGCAGTTTCTACATCGAAGGGCGCATCAACACATCTACTACTAACAGGCAGCTTAGCACAGAAAGCAGCAGAAATAAAACTTTTACTTGCACCAGAATCAAATAACACAGAAGCTAAAGTTTGGTTCACCAGAAACGTACCGGACACGACATCAGGGTCCGTTCTAGCTTCCTCCTGTGTCATGGTGAATGCCCTGGCGCTCGCCCTCGGTCCATCACCTCCCGTCTTCTTTGCCCCTGAACTCTCAGCCCTCGGCTTCTTACAATCTTTGAGCACGTGACCCTCTTCACCACAGTTAAAGCATCGGACCGCACGACAGTCCTTTGCCATGTGCCCCGCCTTTCCACACCTGAAGCACAAGTTCGATCCAAACCTGCACTCCCCGCTATGCTCCCGTCCACATTTACCACACCTTCTCGATCCCGCACCAGACATAACCACACGGCGATCATCCACCCGTGCCTTCTTATTACCCGTCGAGGCATTACCCCGACCAAACCTCTTCCCCTGCCAGTTCCGGTCACCACCGCTCTTCCTACCACCATCAGTCACCACCACCGTCCTCTCATCATACAATCTTCCCGCCAAATCCACCGCCGACCTAAACGTGCTCGGCCGGGCGGCAATCATGTGCCTGCGAATATCCGCCGGCAAACCCTGTATATACCTCTTGATCTTTCGGGACAGAGGTGTCACTTGATCCGGCACCAGACGTGCCATCTCGTTGAACTTCGTGGTGTACTGTTGGTGTGTCATGGTTCCCGCCTCCAATTGCAGAAACTCTCTTTCGACCTTGTCCATTTCCCGATGAGGACAAAACTCCTCGATCACCATCTTCTTCAGTTCGGGCCACCTCATTCTCCCGATTGCCCGATTACCCTCTGCTTGGACAATGTTGTCCCACCAGCATAGTGCCGAGTCCACGAAGGAGTGGGTGGCAAACTTGACTTTCTGATCTTCTCGGCACTCGCTGATGTCGAGAACAGCCTCCATTTCTCTCACCCATCGGTGAGCAGCGGCAGCATTGCCATTACCGTCAAAAGTAGGGGGTTTGCATCTCATAAATACCCCGTAGTTACAGCCTCGTGCCACCTCCCGCACAGGCTCCTCTTCCTCTTCCTCCTCATTATCGGAGAAAATCGTTTCAGGCTCCGGTTGCTCCCCCGAGGCCCGGTTTCTCTCCTTCCTTTCCCCTTCCTTCACAGCCTTGATGACTTCGGTCACCACAGACGGTAGAATTGTCTGCATGACCTGGTGTACCTCCTCCACTACAGCCTCCTTTACCGAGGCCCTCAGGTTCGCACTCTCATCCCCAACTTCTGGATGTGGGGTCTCAGGTTCTGCAGGAACCTCTTTCTCAGCTCTAGGCCTTCCTCTCTTAGGGCGTGGTTCAGCAACGGGGCCATCACGGCCTCCACCCCTAGAAGCTCTAGAAGATCTACCACCCGCCATTCTCTAACACACTGAAAGATTCAAACACCAACACGGTCATTCAAGGAAACAACTCAGTTTATGTCAAGTATAGTAAGTCCCTAATTACAGTGGCCAGTTGTGATTAGCCACTTACTGTACTCTTCATACCCCAAGTATTACCTGTCCTGACTACATCAGTATTCAAATCTACATACAACACATAACATATACCATGCGCACATAAAACCGGTTAACTTTAAGAAAATACCTGATGGCACGCAGCTACTCAGTTTGGCATCCCATTCCCTTTCCGTCCCATTCTCAGTTTAAGTTAAGGTTTATTTTGAAAATTTACCCATTTCACTTAAACTTTGGCTCTGATACCAACTTGTAAGGCCCCGTTCCCGGGACGCTTACAGTTGGTCATTCATCGCACATAAAACGTATAATTACAATTTCATTAAGAAAACATTGCAGCGGAAACATTCAAAAATGACATCACATTTCATTATAAACACTTTTGCCAAATAATACATCATTATCCGGTTACAAAATTCATGTTTGCATTACATCACAAAAGCTATATAATTGGATGCCATCCCAAAAGAGCCGAGTAGCTTCGCCATGCCATCCTCAGCAATCAGTTACCTGCCAACTGGAAAATGCAATAAAAGTCAGCGTTGCTGAGTGAGTTCTAGTTTTAATAATAAAACATACTTTACTTTCATTAAAAACCATTCCTTTATCATGCGATCATGCAGCATACGTATACACAGATAATTTCATTATTATCTTTTATCACATTCATTATCTTCCATTCTTTCGTTCATTTTGTCTTCCGAGTCTTTTGCGACAACATGGTCGCTCACCTCAATGGCAATCTCAATGATTGCTCGCTATCCGAGTCTTTTGCACCCCTAAGGTTGCTCACCCCAATTGCCCATCACGATAGCAAGCTATCCGAGTCTTTTGCAACAACAAGGTTGCTCACCCCAAGGCAACGTCACGATAGCTCTTACTCGAGTCTTTTGCAACAACAAGGTTGCTCACCTCATAGGCAATCTAAACGATTGCACTTCATCTGAGTCTTTTGCAACACAAAGTCGCTCACCCCAATAATATGCTTGCAAGCCTTTCTTTCGTTCATTCATCATTCTTTAATGCATGCATTCTTACTTCATGTTCCTCTTTCATTATCTTTCGCTTTACATTACATAATACTTCATTCATTCATTCATTCATTAGCATGACATGTAAAGCCATAAGAAAGATAAGCATACATCATAGTAAGGAACATTCATACACATTCATCATCATCATACAGGGCAACATCATACATTCATAATATGCATAAACATGCAACATCATCATCATCATCATCATGCCCTACATGCTCTCTAAGGCCATAATCATCCTCTTACATGCTCTTACGGGTTACTTTACGTCAAAACTTACATCTGCACCTTTCCCCCCGAAGGCCAGAAGTCAAACTACACATTCCTTCGAGTGCAACAGCCCTATCCGGGCGTATGGACACTCTTCAGTCGCATGGCCTCCATGCGACTGAACATCATGCGACTGGACCCATGCGGATGGTCATCTATGCGAATGAACATCCAATCGTGCGTATGGACCTTGTGCGAATGGGATTGCTGCGAATGGGCACCTATGCGACTAACCTCATGCGTATGGACTCATGCGACTAAGCATCTATGCGACTGAACCCTCAGTCGCACATCCTTCATGCGACTGGACTCCCAGTCGTGCGACTGAGTCCCAATCGTGCGAATGAACCTTCAATCGCCCTCATTCGGCCGTATGGCCTTCATTCGGTCGCCTAGCCCTAGCTGATGCAGAATGGAGTTCATCCCGAACCCAATCTGCCATTTTCGGCCTCCAAGCTCATTCAAACCCATTCTAAGCCTAAATCAACCCTCCTGGACCTTAGGAATGTATACCTTAACACCATACAAGCATACCCAAGCCCGAAATCAAACTCTAAACACAACATACACATCACACCCAAATGGGTCAAACACACACACACATAAAAACGGGTTTTGCACACTTTCCAGCCCCAAAATCAGTTGAAAACGAGTAAAAGTGGGGTCCTAGAACTCACACAATCGAGCACAAAGTCAAGAGCTTCGATTTGGCTTGCCACTCGACGGATTTGGACACCCGAATCACCCGAATCAACCCTTTTCTCCCTTTTTCTCTTCTTTCTCTCTTCTCTCTTCTTTGTGAACTGAATTTTGGTGTGTGTGGGGAGAGTGGGCTGCCCTCTCCCTACACATACCACCACATCTCCCAACTTTTCTTCGTTGGCGAGTTTGGTCCCTCGACTTTGGACTTTATTTCTTTTCTTTCTTCGCCGGCTTCAAAATAATAAATTTCCGGGTGTTACATGGAGATGATGGAGATGGTGATGACGAGGATGAAGATGATGATGAGGATGAGGAGGATGATGAGGATGAGGAAAGGACAGAGGAAGAAAGGACAGAGGGAAAAGATGATGATGACGAAGCAGAAGGAGGGGATGCGGCTGCATCGGCCTCTGCTTCTGGTCAAGAACGAAGATCGAAGAATCGATAGGACCAGTCATCTATCACCTCTGCTCCTCCGAGCGATGAGACCATGATTCAAGACAAAAGTATAGATTAGATGTTTTATGTATTTATTTATTTTTTGTGTTTGAATCATGTACTGAAAAACAATGTTTTGAATGTTTATATATTAAGTTAATGTAATTCTGTTTGATTACTTACTAATGATTTATGTGTTGAATGTTTAAATCAAACAGATCCAAATTTTCAAAGAGATGAGTTTGATATTGCTCCCCTTCAACAGGTCAAGACTCAACTAACAATGATTCTTGATCTGCAAGGGATTGTAAGAAGGTCTGTGAGTTATACCCCTGAAGAAGGGGAAATAATTCATGACCTATCTAACGAGCAACTGGCAGAGATGTTCAGACTCAATCCGGATGAAATCGTCACAGATGCTCCATCAGTTGATTCGACCAGTGATGAAGAGCTAAATGATGTTGATGAAGTCGAGGTCGAAGATATCACGGCAGAAGAGTATCCTCAGTATGCTGACAACGAGGGTAATGTGGTCCCCAATCTGGGTGAGTCCCTAGTCAGTGATACGTTTAAGGTACTGAACAAGATGGAGCAGGAAACGGAGAAGGCCGAAGGAACAGCCCAAGCCTCAAACGATGACGTTGATATTCGAAAGGCTGAGTGGGCTGCCTGTTTTGAAGAAGTGAGAGCCCAACGTGCTGCACCAAAGAAAGATGCCTACACCAAGCTCTACAGAGTAAAGAAACACCACAAGGTGTCAGGCAGGATTATAGCATGGGCTTATTTTGATGATCTTAACGCGTATGCAGTTAAGAGGGAACAGGGCATAGAGTACTTCAGATTTCCACATGATCTGAAGACTCTACCTGGTTTTGAGCTCAACCAGCTGGCTAAGCTAAAGCTTTTGTATGCTGACCCAAGGAAAATGTCAGGCTGGTTCGAGGCTGCCCTTAAGAAGGAGTACCACACCAGATGGGTTAACTTCAGACCCCAACAGCCTACTAGGTACATAAGAAGGTCTGAGGTTGATGCCATAACTGGCAAGCCCAAGATTGTGTTGAAGTGGAGTCCTCCGCGCACTATGTCGAGAATCCCTCTCAGGGAAATGCCACCGGACTTCACTCCACACTTCAAATGGTGGTACTATGATTGGAGAACAGCTGAAGCTGTCATAGTTCTAAATAAAGAGGGCCAAATGGATACAATCAGGGTATTCGACCCGATGTGGCTAACCAACTTGTCTGCTAATGATGTCTATACATTATACAAGTGGCCACTGTTCTATGACACTCAAGATATTGTACAAGCCCTCCAGTTCCAAAACGTTATACGACTCTGGTTTGCGTTTGAGATTCACGCAGGAGTCACCAAAGAGGAGAAGTACAAGAAGTATAAGGAGGTTATGCAGAAGACAAGAGATTAGATAGATCTAGGTCCAAGGGGGAGTTTGTTGATGCATGTATGTCCCCAGATCATGATTTGTAATGTAATAGATCTTGTCTGTCTGATTATGATGTAATCTGTATTGATTAATGAAATGACATGGATTGTTTGTTATTGATAATGTTTAATATTTCATTAATGAGTCGTGATTGAATTGATTGGGTTTATGATTGTTTGAATAGTTACATATAATGTTATATTAATTAAAACATTCAAACTTAACTTAATGAAGTTCTCATGCGAATAGCCCATGCGAATGGACCACACGCATGAATAACTTCATACGATTGACTCAATCGCACGACTGAACCAGGAGACTGGATCAGTCGTTTGGTTGACACATAAGATTGGCTCAGTCGCACGACTGAACACTCAGTCGTGCGGATGAATCAACCGCATGGTTCAATCGCACGACTGAACCATACTTATGGCCCAGTCGCACGATTGAACAATACTAACCTATAAATAGACCCAATTCGTGGAAAAACGTAAGTATTCATACCATTACGATTCCAGACGTACCCTAGCCGTCCAGAGACCTCCCAAATTGTTCTCCAAGTTCACAGAACACATTAGATCGATTCCTAATCGACTTCTAACGTTAGATTCAATTCTTGATTGATTCTTCATGTGTTCTCACTGATTGGATCGCCAATCAAATAGGATTCCGCACTATTTGAGTTGGTTTAACACGCTAATCACTAGGTATTTCGTTCAAATACCAGGTCCTAACATTTAGTTAGTTAGTTAGTTGTTTTCTTTTATTGTTAACAAGACTATCTTCATAATTCGTGGTGAAACCTTTGTTACAAGAACTCTCAAGTGGTGTAAAACAATATATATATTTTGAGTATCTTGAATTATTAACAAATGATTAAAATGTTCAACATATAATCTTTGATTTTTAAAGCAAGAAAATGTTAAACCCATGCTTAATCAACGATTTACAAACAAAACCACGATTGCTCGAGTCAAGATTTCATGCCCAAACATGTTAACCGCACCCCCACGTTTTACAAAGCGCACCCCCATGTTCAAAAATTTTTCCTTGGATGATAAATTCTTAACTATTTTTGAACATGAATTGAATCATTATGATGTTATGTCTTGAAAAACATATAATTTTCACTAACATCATGAAACTGCTTAAGAAATTTGTCTTGTCTAGATTAACTTATTTTTAAAATTTCAGGATCATGAATCATCCCTACTTACATTTTGGAGGGAGCCGCGAGAGATGGTGTCATGATAGACTTCAAAGATTGCTACAAAGAGTCGAAAGATCCCACTTACAAGCAGATGAAGAAACACTAGCGGCAGTCGGACGGCTAGAAAGATATAATAATTTATTAAGTGTTCAGTGGAAACGTTTATTTTCACAAAATAGACCTTCCGTTTATGAACTAACTCTTGAATTTTTAGCATCTTTTAAATTTAGCATGAAAGACTATGATCCTTGGGATGAAAGTGTAGTTTCATTCAAACTAGCTGGGAATTGGCATAAAACATCCAATGCCTTGTTCGGTGTGTATCTTGGAATATACACGGAACAAGAAATGGAGAAGGAGGCAATATCTGGAATGCTGGCGTATCATACCTTCTCGGACGAGGAAAGTAGACACGCGGAAAGTGGTGTAATGAGGAAAGCATTTTTGGGAGCGGATTGGAACCGGAGGGTTCAACTCGAGCACAACAAAAAGCAGTCAGATACGAGACCCGATGCTGCGATACATTCATCGGTTACTCAGCCATTCCATAACAGCTCGTGGTTAAAGCGAGGGAGTTGTTAATTTGAGGGACTTGTTTATTTTATATTGTATGGTTAATCAGTTGCCATGTAATATTGGGTATTTGTTTTGTAATCTTTTTGCCAGGAATGCGATTGCAGGTGCTCCAACACCCATGTTTGGAGGAAGCTGGATTTTGAACTTATATGAAAGCTATGGTTATAACACTGAGGGAACCGTAGGAGTGATGCCGGGACTAGTAGACTTGAGCATTTGTACAAGTATGTACATGGTGACAAGCTTACCAAATGGGCAACCGAGATTCATGGATAAGAAGGGACAAATCTGGGATCCGGCGGATCCCGAAGAAATTATCATGGACCTCGACATGCCGATACAGCCAGAAGGAGTCGGAGCTGGATCTTCAAGTTCACGTACAAGGGAATCCCCAACCATGTTACACCTTTATGAGTCAATCCAAACCACCGAAACCCATGCAAGGCGATCATTTGAATATGCCCAACGAGCCTTCAACCGAGTCGAAAATCTGCATTTCCGAGTCGATGACTTGAGCAAAGATGTCACGTACATCAGAAACCGAATGTACCACGAGTGGGGGGATATCCCACCACAAAGCCCTTGAAAACCGTATCATTTTTGGGGCCCCGACACAGTTGTTTTGTGCCAATCTATCTTTTAATTTATGTCGTTTTGTTTTTATTTTTTGTGTTTAGGATTTTAATGCTTTCATAAATTGGTGACATTTCAGGTGATACCGAGGATTCTAACAACGCGAGGGCAACCAAACACAAGTGAAACATTCATCATTTTTAGGGGAGTTATTTCATTACCCTTTCTCGATACTAAATATGTTAATCACATTGAGACAATGTGAATTTTAAGTGTGGGGATGGGAGTAATGCATTTGACTTTGCTAAAAAGGTCCAAATTAAAATTTTTAAGAAAAGATCACTTACCAAGTAATTTTTGTGACAAGAAACCAAAAATTTAATATAATTTTTGATAAACCAAATTATAAATATACGTTTACGGGAAATAAAGAAGTAAATCCATGACGTCCAAATAAAAATTAAAAATGTTTTTGTGATATCCTTAAAAGCAATAATCTAGTAAAATATTCAATCATGTAAAATGAAACACTTTTACCCAATTCCATCCGTATGTGAGTTTATTTTTGAGCCTTAAACAAGCTTTTGCAAGTTGCAATTATACTTTCATTCTGGATTTATTTGAGGGTGCCATATGATACGTGTGATTAGAACTTGCTTTGGGTATACATTTCAAGACCTTAATTAGTATTTGTTGCATAAAAATGAGTTAGGCACTAGGAATCCTTAACCATTCAAGCCCCAACCATTGTCTTTAATTTTCCTTACCCGAACGTCAACCCTAGTTAGCCCCGTTGAGCTTAAACATTTTTTTTTATCTTTCAATCACCCAAGTCACCAAGTCACTTAACCAAAAAGCCTTCAACAAAACCCGTTTTCGTCAAAGACACGTTTTTGGCTTATGAAAAAAAATATATATTTGGTCTCTGTTGGACCAAAAGAACCAATGAGCCGGATCAGAAAAACCTTTAAGTCCCACAGACGTCATAACAACTACTGAAGTCCACAACAGCTGAAGACAACACCTGATGATAAAGTCTGAAGACAAGTGCTGAAGACAGTCTGAAGACACAAGTGCTGAAGACAAAGTCTGAACACAAGTGCTGAAGACAAAGTCTGAACACAAGTGCTGAAGACAAAGTCTGAACACAAGTGCTGAAGACAAAGTCTGAAGACAAGTGCTGAAGACCAAGTATCAGACGTTGTCATAACAGCTGAAGAGGACTTCTTCAATAGTTATGACGGTATACTTTAAGTAGTTTTATATTTTCAGTAGTTTTGTAAAACGACTGAAGAGCTTGTTCTTCAGTCGTTGTAGTTTCAGTAGTCTCTTATCAGTAGTTTTATGTTTTATACTTAGCACTCTGACATGTTCTCAGTAGTTGTGAACATTTCAGTAGTTTGTTAAGTGTTAGTTATTTTTGTAATAGATCTGCCAGTTGTCACTATCCCGTGACAGCAGCAGTGATTGCACTCTATATAAGGAGTGTCAACCTTATTGTAATACGTGAATGATTGAATAGAAATATTTGGTATAATTGAATCATTCCTTATCACAGAAATATATTCTCTCGTATTTGTTTACAAATATCAAACTCTTGCTATAATTTGTCTAATTCTTGATCTTATTCCGCTGCATTACTCACTAATCCATCGAACTTGTGATCACTGATCCTGACAAATGGTATCAGAGCAGGTTATTCATTGATCGATCTAATAATTGACCGTTGAAACTGCTATTCAAGATCCAAGTTTGATTGAATTAGCATTTTTGCAAGAAACGGTTATAGAGATTGAATTTTCTGTGTTTTTGGTCATTCATCCTGAGATTTATTCTTGGTTTTCATTGAGTTTGTTGTGGTCTGTCTAAAATCTTTTAAAAGCTTAAATAAAATTGTTTTTGGACCCAAAATGACTACTCCTTCAAATGATCCTCACAATACTGGTTCCTCAACCAAGCCTCCAATGCTGGTTAGGAATGAGTATAACATATGGCAACGACGTATGCTCCATCACCTGTCTGTTAACAGCTCAGGTTGTTGGACATCAGTGGTACATGGTCCACACAAGCCTATGGTGAATAACCCGGAAACCAATCAAATGGTTCCGAAGAGGAAGGATCAATACTCAGATGAGGATAAGATATTGTTTGAGATTGATGCAAAAGCCCATGGAATTCTGGCCATGGCACAACCCAATGAAATCTATTCTGGGCTAATGCATTATGAATCTGCCCATGACCTCTGCAATGCCTTGAAAGAACAATTTGGAGGAACAGATGAGGTCTTGGCAAATAATAGAGAGATCCTTGCCCAATAATATGAGACATTCTCTCATAGGAAGGGTGAGACACTGAATCAACAGTTTGAGCGGTTCTCTTGTTTGATCTCTGAATTAAAAATGGTCAAACATGAGTACACCAATATCCAGATGAATAACAGATTTCTCAGATCACTGCCTGAGAGATGGGACACATATACTATTGTCCTACGCTCCAGTGCAAACTTGGACAAACTATCTCTCACCCAACTCCATGGGAAATTGCTCACATTTGAGAGAGATAGAACAAAAACGAAAACTGTCTTCATCTGGTAAGCTCACTGAAGACTTTGTACCAGGCAACACTGCCTTGGTTAGTCATGAGTCAGAATATGCTTCATCTGAATGCCAGTATGATGAGCATATTGATTTCTCCTCAAACATTTCTGATTCTGCATTTGTGAGTGTTGATAGTCAGTTTACTGGGTGTAATAATGACAATCTATGCTTCATCATGGATGATCTCAAGGGGATTGCTGATGATGACTTAGAAGAGATGGATATTTTTAGCCAAATGGCCTTGATAAATATCAGATCTCAGAAGTTCTACAAAAGAACTGGAAGAAAGTTCCCAGGACTCTCTGGCAAAACCAAAGTTGGTTTTGACAAGAGTAAGTTGAGGTGTCACAAATGCCAAAGGCTTGGACACTTTGCTAGAGAATGTAGATCATCTGGATCTAATTCCTCTGCACCTTTTGTGACTTTCCCTAGCAATAGTCAACAAAACAAAGGGCAACATCCTGTCAATTCTAGTCATCATTCTCAACCACAATCTCCAGCATATTTTGTTCCTCAGGGTCAAATGCCATACCCTTACCCTTGTTATTACATGCCACAAACCAGTCAAGTTCAAGCTCCTATGGTATCACAACCTCATGCACTACCAGAACCTCAACCATCTCATCAACCTCCTCAACCTCAACAACATAGCTTCTTCACCCCTGAAGTTGTTGACTGGAGTAGTTTGCCAGATGACATGTCTGGTCATGAACAACTGTTCACAGGTGCTGGTCAACATGGTGGTGACAGTCCTTTTGGGAATCTAGCACTTATGGCTCTGGAGTCTACTGAGGGTTCCTGCTCAAATGCATCATCTTCACAGGTAACTCAGGTATCTTCAGAGGCTAAAGCCAAGTTATGTTCTGAATCATGCATAGCTGCCTTTGTCTCTATTAGAGAGGCAAATGTAGCATTAATAAATCAAAAACTTGAGTTTGAGAAAACTATTTCCAAAAGAAAAGCTGAGTATGAGTCTGCTCTCAATAATAAAAATGATGAGATTTATAAGCTTAAATGCCAATTAAATGATGAAAAGGTTAAGCTAGAGGTTATTCTGGAAGACCAGAGAAGTCTCAAAGAAACCCTTGCAGTCACCCAAGTAGAGTGTGATCGATGGGTACAATCATGCAAAGGTTTTGAAATGCTTCTTAGCAAGCAATCAGCTTCCAATGTGAAGTTTGGCATTGGTTATAATCACACAGCTCCTCCTACAGATTTTGCTTCAAGAGCAGAAGTGAAATCTGATGGAGAAAGCAATAACCAATCCACCTCATCATGTGGTTTACTTTTTGATAGAGCATCATCAAAAGTAGAAGTCAGCAATAAGCCCTCTCAGAACCAATCAGCTGATGTTGATGGTTCCATTGCTGACACTCACATGATCAAAGAGTTGATCAACTCAGGAGTTATTTCTGAAAGTCCTGAAAGGACTGGAGAGCAAGATTTGACACCTGAAGTTCAAACTCCTACTGTCAGCACTGAAAAGAAGAAAATTGTCAGTAGAAAGAGTTTGAAGACTACTAAAGAGGAAGTCAAGAAAGAAAATAATGCTTCCAAAGTACTGAAAAGAAAGTCTTCAGTAGTTTCATCCTCTTTAGTTGATGATCAACATAAGATGAAGAAGAAACCATGTGAAATATGTGGTTTGTTCAATCATCTTACACATGACTGTTGGTACAAAAGAGGATCCAAACTCAAACATAAAGAGGAAATTAAAGAGAAACTGGTTAAAATGAAAAATGAGTTTGAAGCCACATTTGTACCAGCAACATCAAATCCTGTAACCCTTAAGTCCAAAAAGAAATCCAAAAAGGAAGGGGTTAAACAGGTAACAGCTGAGATTGCTCAAAAGAAGAAGGTGCAACATAAGAACTTATCAAACTCCAATGCTAATGTGTCTGAAGAGCTGAAAGCTTTATCACAAATTCAGACACAGCTGGTTATGATGGTTTAACATCTATTGGGAAGAGTTAACCAATTAGATGTTTCTATGTTGAAACCACAGAAAAGGAGGTCCAAGCCAAAGGATTCCTCTTCTTCACCATCTTCTTCCTCTCAGACTGTTATTTCCAACAAACCTGTTAGTCTACCATCTTTTGATGTGAACAGGCCCAAAACCAAAAAGGTTTGGGTCTCAAAATCTAACTAATTTGTTTTTGTTCTGCAGGGTTCTTCAATATGCCACAGAGGCATCTGGTATGTAGACAGTGGAGGATCCATGCATATGACAGGAAACAGATCACTTTTTAATGACTACTCTCATGGAAGGAAGGGGTTTGTGTCTTTTGGCAATGATGCAAAGGGTTACATCATCGGCAAAGGCTTTGTTTCCAATGGGGAAATAAAGTTTGATGATGTTAACCATGTGGAAAATCTCAAGTACAACCTCTTGAGTGTCAGTCAAATGTGTGACAAAGGCCATGTTGCTCTTTTCACCAATCAGAACTGCCGGATTCTATCATCCAAAGTTCTAAGTTTGATTGATAAGGTGTTGGATGAATACACTCTCCTTAAGGCCAACAGGACAGGAAGAGTGTATGCCTTAGATCTTTCCAAGAAAATAGATCTCAAAGGCCATCCTTGCCTATTTTCCAAGGCTTCCCCTCAAGAATCTACACTATGGCATAGAAGGCTGGGTCATGTTAATCTCAAAAACATAAATCAGCTGATAAACCATGGTTTAGTAAGGGGATTGCCTATGAAGGAGTTCAAATGTGAAGATAACTGCACTGCTTGTTTAAAAGGAAAACAGCACAAAGCTTCATTTCCCTCCATAGAAGAACCTAAGTCCACAGCCTGCTTATAGCTTCTTCACATGGATCTCTTTGGTCCTGTGAGAGTGATGAGTATGGCTAAGAAGAAATACTGTCTGGTAAGTGGATGATTACTCCAGATTTGTATGGACTTTCTTCTTGCATTCAAAGGATGAAGCAGCTCAGAAGATTATCAACTTTGTGTTGTATGTTGAGAAGCAGTATTCCCTCTCAGTCAAGTGTATTAGAAGTGATAATGGAACAGAATTTAGAAACAATACACTTGATGAGTTCTACCTCTCAAAGGGAATCAAGAAGCATTTTAGCATTCCAAGAACTCCTGAACAAAATGGAGTGGTGGAGAGAAAGAACAGGACCCTTATTGAAGCTGCAAGGTCCATGTTGGCTGACTCTGGACTGCCAATGACTTTTTGGGCTAAAGCTATCAATACAGCTTGCTATGTACAAAATAGAGCTTTAGTAAATAAGAGGTTGATGAAAACTCCATATGAAGTTCTTTATCATTTGGCCCCTCTAATTTCATTCTTCAGAGCTTTTGGATGTCCTTGTTTCATTCTCAACACACGGGATCAACTCCAAAAATTTGACTCTAAGGTGGATGCAGGGTACTTTGTTGGTTATTCATCAACTTGCAAAGCATACAGAGTCTTCAACTGTAGAACAAAGATGGTTGAAGAAACTCTACATGTTAAGTTTAATGAATCTCCAAAGGACAAGATTCCACAAAACCCTGTGGAGATATTTGATTTGGACATACTGCAATATGTTCCTCATCAAACTCCTGCTGTTGCTCCTGTCAACAGTTCACCACCTGGTGGTACTGCTGGTGCTGATGATGATGATAGTAGTACTCACCTCTTCAAGTTTAGTGATCAACTGCCTGATTCAGCTAGACCTGATGTTCCTGTAGCTCCAGCAGCACAATCCACAACAAATGCTGATGAGATTTCTACAACTTCAACTTCCTTTGAATTACCATCTACTGATTGGTTTCAAGGAAATGCTTCACCATCACCATCTGTTGCTGCTGAGCCTGCTACAAACACTTGCACTGATCTCATTGTGTACCAAGATCTGAAGAATCACCCTATGTCTCAAATCATTGGTGATATCACTGCTGGCGTATCAACAAGAAGTCAATTGTCAAATTTCTGCTTCTATGCTCTCTTCATCGGTCAGCAAGAGCCAAAGAATTATCACATTGCTTTAAAGGACAATGGATGAGTTGATGCCATGCAGCTTGAGCTTCTTCAGTTCAAGAAACAGCAAGTGTGGGAACTGGTTCCTCTACCTCCAGGTAAGTGTGCAATAGGCACTAAATGGGTGTTTAGGAACAAAACTGATAAAATGGGCTTATTGTTAAGAACAAGGCCAGACTGGTTGTTCAGGGGTTTGCACAAGAAGAAGGTATTGATTATGATGAAACTTTTGCCCCTGTAGCCAGACTGGAAGCAATTCGATTGTTTTTAGCTTATGCTGCTTATCAAAATCTTAAAGTTTTTCAAATGGATGTCAAAAGTGCATTTTTGTATGGGAAAATTAAAGAAGAGGTTTATGTATGTCAACCACCAGGTTTTGAGGACAATAAGCATCCTAATTGGGTGTATAAGCTTGATAAGGCTCTGTATGGGTTGAAACAAGCTCCTAGAGCCTGGTATGAGACATTATCAAACTTTCTTCTGGAAAATAATTTCACTAGAGGTTCCATAGATAAAACTTTATTCATTAAGAAAGCTGGGCAGCATAATCTACTTGTTCAAATTTATGTAGATGATATTATTTTTGCATCCTCTGATCCACAGTTGTATGATGCCTTTACAAGGTTGATGCAACAAAAGTTTGAAATGAGTGCCATGGGGGAATTACAATTCTTTTGGGTTTGCAAATCAAACAAAAGGCTGATGGAATTTTCATTCATCAGTCCAAATACACAAAAAATCTTTTGGAAAAGTTTGATTTACAAAATTGTAAACCCTGTTCTACTCCCATGTGCAACACCACACAACTGGATACAGATCAGAAAGGTAAAGTGGTTGATGAAACACTTTACAGATGTATGATTGGGTCCTTGATGTACTTAACAACTTCTAGACCAGATATTTTGTTTGCTACATGTGTTTGTGCTAGATTTCAGGCTGCACCTAAGGAGTCTCATTTGATTGCAGTTAAGAGGATCTTTAGATATCTGCAAGGCACTCCATCTCTAGGTTTATGGTATTCTACTAGACATTCTAGTAAATTAGTTGCTTTTCTGACAGTGACTATGCAGGGTGTAAGTTGACCAGGAAATCAACTTCTGGTGGATGTCAATTCCTAGGCAACTGTTTGATTTCTTGGCAGAGTAAGAAACAAACCTCAGTTGCTACATCAACTGCTGAAGCCGAGTACATTGCTGCTGCAAGCTGTACATCTCAGGTACTATGGCTTCAAAACCAATTATTGGATTATGGCATAACAGAGACTAAGACCCCATTGTTAATGGATAGCTCTTCAGCTCTTTGTATTGTCAAGAATCCTGTCCAGCACTCTAGGACTAAACATATTGAAATTAGACACCATTTTATTAGAGATTGTTTTGAAAAAGGTCTGATTGATCCAAAGTTTGTTCCTAGTGCTGATGAGCTTGCAGACATTTTTACTAAGCCTTTGGATAGTTCAACTTTCCATAACCTGGTGTTAAGGCTTGGTATGCTGCAGCTAGAATAAGTGACAACTACTGATGATCTGAGTAATAAATACTGATGATCATTGGTAACCATGTCATATATAAGTACTGATGAGTTCCTTTCCCCTCAGTAGTTTTGATAACTACTGAAGGCTACATTCCTCATAAGTACTGAAGTACTTTATTTGTTAAAACAGCTGATGTAGTTACAACAGCTGATGAAATCACAACAGCTGATGTAGCTACAACTACTGATGTCAGAAATGCAGATAAGTACTGATGACCAATGAAACCTCTGAAACTCAGATTTAAGTCTGATGAGTAAGTGTGGAGGTCAGACTGAAACAACTGAGAAGCTATGAATTGACGAAAACAGCTGATGAGTAATTTCTCTTCAGTTGTTTCTACAACTGATGTTTCTAAACTACTGAAGCCAAACCTATGTCTTCAGTAGTTTACAACTACTGAAGACTAACACCAAGTCTTCAGCTGTTTACAACAACTGATGACAAAACCAATGTCTTCAGTAGTTTCACAACTACTGATGACAAACACCATGTCCTCAGTTGTTTCACCACCTGAAGTCAAATTTGTCTTCAGTAGTTTAATAACTACTGATGACTAAATCAGAGACGTCAGTTGTTTCAACGTCTGACGGTTAAAACCAAGTCTTCAGTTGTTTTATAACAACTGATGATAACACCAAAACCTTCAGTCGTTTCACAACCCTACCCTATAAATACCTTATCCCACCTTCAGAGTTTTTCTCACCTCTCTTCTCAAACCTAACGTTCAAAAACTCTGTAACCTCTCTTCATCCATGGCGACCATGCAACTAAAACCACGACACAACTGTGTCGCTCACCTCACAAAATCGCCATACTGGACCAAGTTTCACAACACCATTGATTTAATGGTTCAGTCACCTTACCAAACGGATTTTCTGTTAAACCCCACCATATATGCCGAATCTCTTAGCCAATTCTGGACAAACGTCACTCTTGTCTCTGAGGAGAATGACACAGAGTCTCTTCAATCGTTTGTCCATAGCCAAAAAGTGGTCATTACACCAAACATTCTTCGCCAAACCCTCAATCTGGATGATGCCGCTTTCCCAACTGGTTATCCAAAGGGCACAACGGATCTATTATTTGCCCACCGTGGATACGAAGGTAACCTGAGTGCCTCTACCATATTGAAGAAACATTTCCAGGATGCTGAACGGCTCATCTTTCATATGGTAAACGTCTGCCTTGCCCCCAAGACTTCATCATGGGATCAAATGTCCACAAGGTGGCAACAGGTACTGTACTCCATCCTTGAGCAACAACATTTAAATTTTTCCGAAATACTATTTTTAGAGCTCAAGGATATGGCCCAAAAACAACTTGCCAACCGTTGGATATTATATCCTCGGTTCATAATGGCCATAATTGAAAACCAGCTTCAAGCTGAGGGACTTGTTGGCCTGGGAGTCCCTGCTATGGCTGTATTGCCTGAAGTATACTCCCGGCACAACTCTGACCAATCACTGAAAATGGCTGCCAAGCTGCGCAAACCCACGCAGCTGGAACCCACAGCCACCACCACCAAATCCAGAGTCCCCACCAAACCAAAAACAAAACGACCCAAAACAGCTATTCAGGAAGATGAGTCCCCTGAAGATGCTCCTGTACCACCAAGGCAGGATATACTTGCTGGTGTAAACCCCCCAGCAGTATCAAAGACTCTACCAGCCACAGCCGCTCAGGATCCTCTCAAAAGGAGCCTGAAGCAACCAAAGAAGTGGTACCCACTAATCTGGAATCTTCCTCATTTGAGGAGATTGCCATTGAAAAGCACCATTCTCCCCAGGTGCATACTGATTTTACCCTATCTCCCCATGAAAATGCCCCCCAAAGTCCAACTATTATAATTGCAAATGTGCTGACTCAGCTGCATGCCTCTCTTCCTCCCCAACAACCACCAAAAGGGAAAACCACAGCCATTGAGGAAGAGGATCAACATGCTTCTGACAACCCACAGCACAGGGGTTTAAATGTTTTGTCTCCTGGTGTAGATAAGGAGATCAGAATATCTGATGAAGCTGCCACCTCTTCTGAATCAGCACATGATCAGACTGAGGCTGGTAACATTGCTAAGACCTCATCAGAGGCAACAGCTGATGAAGGACATCGTCCTGAGGCTAGAAGTCCCCAGTTCCAAGAAAAAGGGGCACATGCTAAAACTGGTCTACACCCAGTGCATGTACATCCTGCTACAAGCAGGAGGTCAGGTGATTCAGCATTTGCTGATGATGACCTGGGCTTCTTTTATGATGTTCTGGCCCAGAACATAATTCTTGAGGAAGAAGTGTGTAGACTACAAAGCCTACTTGACCAATTCTCTCAAGAAGCAAGTCCATCTGACACCAACATAAACCCACAGATGGCACCTTCACCTGAAGGTCTCCCAAACACTCAGCCAATCAAAACTTACAACCCACCAGCATCTACTTCTGGCACTGCTTCTTAGGGACAGAACCCCTCTGAGCAAACAGCTGCTATCTTCCAGCAATCCCTACCTCTCATCACCCCAATGATCACAGACATTGTGATCAAAACCATGGATGAGAGGCTTCCCTCAATCATACAACCCCTGGTGGAGGAGATTGTGAGCACAAGGCTTTCTACTACTCAAACCCTTGCAACCAATGCAACCAAAAAGGGAGAGAGTCAGTTAGTGAAAGCAAAGGGGAAGAGCATACTGAAAGAACAGGAGACTGAGAAGGAAGAGGAGGGTGTGAAGGAGACTGAGAAGGAAGAAGAGTGTGTGAAGGGAGCTGACATTAATCAAGTGGGTGAAAGTCACAAAGACTTTCATATCACATATAAGAAGAGGAAGATTGAAAGAAAAGAAAAAGAACTC
Organism: Flaveria ramosissima; assembly: GCA_025215565.1. Taxonomy (NCBI): domain Eukaryota; kingdom Viridiplantae; phylum Streptophyta; class Magnoliopsida; order Asterales; family Asteraceae; genus Flaveria; species Flaveria ramosissima. The sequence goes on from CM046037.1 coordinate 56,969,988, forward strand.
CAAAAAGAACTCCAACTTGATGAGAGGATCAAAATGGCGGATGATACACATAGTATATCAATGGACTCCATTATTGATCAACTGTATAGACAAGGGTTCGATACTGCACAGCTTGACTCAAAGATTAGAAGACTTGAAGTTGAAGAAATTAACTCAAGATGGGCAAGTTATGATGCATTAGAAAGAGAAAGACTGGAGATCATGATCAGATTCATTGCAAAGTATCTTTGGAGATCATTGATCGAGATTAAGTCATGGACCAGGGACAGTATCTTGGCAATAACCACCAAGATCTGTACGTCTGAAGCATACACTAAGGGACTGGTGATTGAAGCACTAAATGAGGCAGGTGCTGGGAACAGAATTGAACTAGCAAAACACTCCAAAGCCTCACTCACTACAAGAATGCTAGAACAACCTGCAAAACCTACCACTTCAAAATCACCACTACCACAACCCATTAAACCAACTCCTTTACCCTCAAAACCAACAGCCGATGATGCATCCAAGAAGAAGAAGAGAAGGATGTTGAGGCTAGTAGAAGAAGAAGAAGAGGATGATGAGGAAGAAGATAGGCTGCCTCTTTCCGCAGTCCTAACTTTGCCTAAAGCCAAACCTATGCCCATCACTCCCACCTCACAGATGGAAACAATGAGAGTAAAGATAGAAGAAGAACAGCAGCAAAGGCTTCATGATGAGGAGATGCTGAAAAGCATAGACAAAACTTATGTTGCTTCTTCATATCAAAAGGAAAAGGTGAGAATATGGCCTGATCCTAGGGTGGCTCACAGAATTGTGAAGAAAGACATTCCTGCGAGATACAAGGGCCAGGTAAAAAGGATCGTAGATGAAGAGATCACAGTGGTCCTTGTAGTATCACCCTGGGAAATTGTAGAAGACTTCAAGAAGGCTTATGAGACTAAACAGCCACCCCAAAAGATGTTAGAGAACAGAGTTATTAAAAAGGGGTTAGTCTACAAGAAGCTTGAGAACTTCAAACAAAATGAGCTCAGTCTGTTACTTGAAGGTACTCACCCAGATGAGTTTGCATACAGACAAATTACAACAGTTGAGCTCAAAAATGGCAAACAGGCCAAGTACATCTCAGAGCTGTATGGGCGTGAAGGATTGTTTGATGATGAACCAGAAAATCTTACCATGGAGGAACAAATTATGTTTCTCAGAGCATACACCAGAGAATCCTACAGGCTTATACATGGGAAGTGAGTCTCATGGATGGGGGAACAGCCCAGTGTCCAATTCCCCAATACAGAGCTCCCATCCATACATTGCCAACCAAATCATCAGAGACTCATTTCCAGGCCAGTGCTTATATGGGCCATCTTCTCAACTGATCAAGAAGGAAAAAGACCAACCATTTTGCCAACAATAAGTGGGACCTCAATAAAGTTAAAGGTTTTGGCTGCATTGGTTCAGGGGGAGTTTGTTGGACCAAAAGAACCAATGAGCCGGATCAGAAAAACCTTTAAGTCCCACAGACGTCACAACAACTACTGAAGTCCACAACAGCTGAAGACAACACCTGATGACAAAGTCTGAAGACAAGTGCTAAAGACAGTCTGAAGACACAAGTGCTGAAGACAAAGTCTGAACACAAGTGCTGAAGACAAAGTCTGAACACAAGTGCTGAAGACAAAGTCTGAACACAAGTGCTGAAGACAAAGTCTGAAGACAAGTGCTGAAGACCAAGTATCAGACGTTGTCATAACAGCTGAAGAGGACTTCTTCAGTAGTTGTGACGGTTTACTTTCAGTAGTTTTATATTTTCAGTAGTTTTGTAAAACGACTGAAGAGCTTGTTCTTCAGTCGTTGTAGTTTCAGTAGTCTCTTATCAGTAGTTTTATGTTTTATACTTAGCACTCTGACATGTTCTCAGTAGTTGTGAACATTTCAGTAGTTTGTTAAGTGTTAGTTATTTTTGTAATAGATCTGCCAGTTGTCACTATCCCGTGATAGCAGCAGTGATTGCACTCTATATAAGGAGTGTCAACCTTATTGTAATACGTGAATGATTGAATAGAAATATTTGGTATAATTGAATCATTCCTTATCACAGAAATATATTCTCTCGTATTTGTTTACAAATATCAAACTCTTGCTATAATTTGTCTAATTCTTGATCTTATTCCGCTGCATTACTCACTAATCCATCGAACTTGTGATCACTGATCCTGACAGTCTTTTACCGGCAGACCTTAAAGAACTGGAATGCATTCTTTTGATTTCAATTTGCTTTGTTGCCTTCATCAAGCAAAACTGGGACTTCCCCCGGAAATCCGCGAACAAATTTTCAATCTCACGTTTGACGCAAGAAACAAATGGCGAAAAAAGGAACAAGTTCCGCCATTTTGTGGGATTTCAAAAAGTGTTATAAAGAGACGGGCAAAAAGATATGAAAGATGCCCGAATTGTGGAAATTGGTCCCATAATGGAAAATGCAAAAAGAATCAAACTGAATCTTAATACGAATACACATAATTAATCCGATTGGGTGCTATTAGGCTTCAAGCCGAATGATACTTGAGAAAGAAAAGTTTTGTGTATCTTCGGGTAAAAGATGAAGTACGATTCTTGAAAGCAAAATACGGTCTTGACAATCTGACCTTAAACGAGTCCTCAAGCTAGCATATCCCTTCTAGCTTGAAGTATTGTATAGGGAACCTTTATTGATTTCCTTGTAGTTTATGTTAGAAAAATAAGCCAAGAACGTCGTCTTTAGCAATTAGCCACTTTTTCTAAATATTCCATACCCGAGCCCGAGCCAAGTTACAACCCATCAAAGACCTAATGATTTATGCAAATAAATTTCTAAGTAGGTGGAGATTTGATCCCTTAACAAGCATATGATTTCACATGTATTCATACTAGGCAATTGAGTGTATTAGTCATACTTAATCTTGATTATGACTCCATATATTTAGCCGAGTGTGAGTGCATCTTGTGAGAAGTGTGGATTTTTACATGATAATAATCTTTACTAACCAACCTATTGCTTGCTAGGATATCATTTTACATGTGCTTTGAATATTTATATTTGGACGAAAATAGTATTTACTTGCATACTTCTCGAAAGACATGTTTATAATTTGATTTATTTGGTTTTTGGTGGAATTGTCATTTTAAGTGATTTTTGCTTAAGGACAAGCAAAGTTCAAGTGTGGGGATGTTTGATGTGCTCCAAATTATACATAAAAATCCTATCAAAAGCACATCAATTATTCCTTAATATCTTCCTTAAAATGATGAAAATGTACTTAAAAGTGTTAAATTGTGTTTTGAGGTGTTTAAAAGGGCAAGATGGACAAAAGGAGTATATTTAACAAGAAATTGAAGTGATCCGAGCTTTGGACTCCAAGCATGGGGTCGTGCCTCATTAAGCACGCCCCCATGCCTTGCCAGAAACACACCCCCATGCTAAATTAACACACCCCCGTGCTTGGACATCTGACAAGGACAAAAGTATTGTCCCCTAAAAGTAGACACGGGACCGTGCCCCATAAGGCACGGGGCCGTGCCCCACCTCCAACACGGGGCCGTGCCCCATTTAGCACGGGGCAGTGCCCGACACAACCTGCATGTTCGAGCCGACCAACTTTCGTAAGCATTGTACTAGCACGGGGCCGTGCCTTTTAGGCACGGGGCCGTGCTTAAACACTCCGGAAAGCCTATAAATAGAAGCCTAAGCTCACCATTTTTGGCAAGCTTTGGTGGGAGAGTTACTCTGCTGAATTCTCTCGGGAATCAAGACTTCAAGATCATTCGGAGGCTCGGGAGGTGCATACAACACTTGGAAGAAGCTTGGGATCACCTAAACGTCATCCATTGTGGATTATCGGTTTGATTGTTCCATTTCACCGATGATCATTTATCTATCTTCTTTGTTATCCGTTGTTATGTTAAAGCTCATCATGAGCTAAACTCTATTTATCATCCTAATCGGATGAAACTTATGTAATTTGTGATGAACTAATGGTGTGATAAATATTATGTTAATGTTATGGTGGTCTTGGGAAAACTATTGATGGGTAGCATCTACATTTGAACGGGAAGTTATAACTTTATGGTTTGTGATTGTGATTGTCATACAATGTTGAAAACCGTATGATTAACTTTCATTCGCGAAACCGGTCTTCATAACAAATCCATGGCTAATGAACTAGAAATGGTTATTAGAAATCATATCACTTTAACTTTCTGATCATTTGCGGGTTCCCTTTTATTAGTTCGGAAACTTCAGTAATTGTTACGGTTTTCTAAAATTAATGGTATGTTAGGAAGGAACCTGATCAACTCTCTTTTTAACATTAAATTATGTTTTCAGAAATCGTATGTCAAATAGGAGACAAAAGATTCACCTACATTACTAGGGCTTTGATCTGAGCAGTAAATTCAGCCTGACAGGATCAAGTCACTACGGCAGCAGGATAGACGAGAAATCGCACCGGCTCATCTTTATAAACATTAACATAATTACATTAATCAATATCTTTAAATCACATCATCAATTCATCACAATTACATAAGTGGAGTCTATTAGGATGATAACTTTTATTCCCTGATTTTAAATCCAAACGCTTCAATTCTTAGTTTACTTTCTTTTTATTATTGTTTACTTTTAAACCCTAAAAATCTTTCCAATACAAAATATCATTTCTTTAACAAAAACCAAATCTGATAGTCAAACATCAAGTTTGTTGAGTAGGCTAGGTGTGTCCATGGATTGATACTCGGTTCTTACCAACACTATATTACCATACGACAGGTACACTGCCTTTTGTGTGTGTGGTTTAGTATTAGTAACAACCAATTAAAACTGAATCTGTGCAATAAATCTTTATCAAATATATATACTATCTGCACCCAATCAGAATGCAAGGCTCCCAAGTCCAACTCGGGAACCCCACAGGCCTCCACACATCCCTCTACACCAAAGCCCACCGGAAAGTCAACATAAACAGCTGTAATGGCTCAAGAAGTTGACTGGAGCTTCATGGTACAGGATGTGACTCCTGCTCAAGCACTCATGGCCGGAACAGATGAAAATAAGGTATATGAACATCTCTGTACTCCTGCCTGTATTGCTAAGGTTAAATTGTATCAGGACTACAATATGGAGATTAAATCCAATATTGAGTCTTTAAATGTTTTAAAATCTAATTTTAAAAGGGCTGAATCTGACTATCAAAGAAAAATTGGGAGTTAAAGAAAACTGTGTCCCTATTAAAACACGAACACACAAACTATAAGACTCAAATAAAGGATTTAATATCCAAATTGACTGAGGCTCAAGCCCAGCTTGTCACAGCTGAGGCTCAAGCCAGGAAGTATGCTATTTCCGAGCAAAACTTCCAAGCCATTCTTGCATCATCCTCTCACTCAAAGCTTTGTTACCAAAACAAAGGTGGGTTGGGAACCAATGAAATTGCTCCACCACACTCTTATGAGTCTATAAGACAACCAAGGTGTGGTACTGAGGAGCAAGAGGTTCCATCTGCTGACCCACCTTCATATGAGTCAAAGAATGATGCAACTATGGAGACCATCACAGGGAAGAACCAGGTAATTATACCCTCTTCTACCAATGATGATCAAACCCTGACCACCAAAGCCAGAAGAAGCAGAGCTAAGGCAGCCAGAAAAACTGCCAAGAAAGTGGCTGAGTCTAAGCTGAAGATAGACCCAAAGCAAAAGGGTGTATTTATCTCAGCTGGATTCCAGGTGGTTGGAAACTCTGATTCAGGAAAGGGGTGTAATACCAGCACTCCTGTCCTACCAAAGGATCAGAAGTTGAAGGGAAAGGTTGCTGATGAAGAAAGAAAGAACAAGAAACAGCAATCCTCAAGTTCCCAAAAGATTAACATTGCATGCATAATGTGTGGTCTGCAAAAACACATGGCCAAAGATTGTTACTACAATCCTGCTAGCACACATTATGCAAATAATGTTAAAAAGGAAGGAGTCAGAAAAGGTTTCTCATTTGGACCATATCAAATGGTTCAAGTGATGAAAAAGGGAAAGCTTGTTTCCGAAGCAAGGCTACTTTCGGAAGAAGATCCTTCTTCCGAAAGGAAAAAGGCTTCGGAAGCTAAAGCTATCAAGACTCAAAAGAATAAAAGAGTCCCTTTGAAACCATCCTAGAAGAAGACTCCTTCGGAAGAAAAGGTGGTGAAGGCTTTTTCTGAAAAGAAAGAAGCTTCGGAAGAATGCCAAGCTACAAAAGCTTCAACAAGCTCATCCTCCATGATCAACCAAGGGATGGAATGGAAGATCAAGGAAGACGCTGTAGCCCAAACCTCTTCTTCAAAGACATCCATTGAACCCCCATGCATAAATTTTGGTTCAATTATGTCATTATCATTGGAAGAACCCAAGACCAACAAGGCTTGGGTTTCCATTCAAAACTAATCATCTCATCTTATGTGCAGGGACATCCCTATGACAAGAATAACAATGTTTGGATTATGGATAGTGGATGCTCCAGGCACATGACATGGAACAGATCTCTCCTTCAACAATTTCAACATTATGATGGAGGTCCTGTCCAGTTTGGAGGTGAGGCCGGAGGATATATTTCTGGCAGAGGAAGTATATCCAATGGAAAGTTAAAGGTTGGCAAAGTTAAATTTGTCAAACAACTTGAACACAACCTGTTAAGTGTTTCTCAGTTCTGTGATCAAAAATATCAAATGCTCTTCATAGAACATGAGTGCATAATCCTCAAACCCAGGATGACAATTCCTCAGGAATTGGTTCTTCTTAGATCTCCCAGTAAAGGGGATATGTACAAGCTGGATATGAACAATGCTTCCCCAATGGGTGAAGTATCATGCTTTCTTTCCAAAGCTGATGGTGATGAGTCAACACTATGGCATAAACGAATGTGTCATGTAAATTTTAAGACAATGAATAAATTGGCTAAAAATAACTTGGTACATGGTTTGCCTAAAAAGGAATTTTTCTACAAAGATAACTGTGTTGCATGCCTGAAAGGGAAGCAACAGAGGGCATCTCATAAATCCAAAGTTGTTAACTCCATCACCACCCCATTACACTTATTGCACATGGATCTATTTGGTCGCACAAGTATAATGAGCATTGGAGGAAATCATATTGCCTTGTGATTGTTGATGATTTTACTAGATTTACATGGGTATTCTTTTTAAGAACCAAAGATGAAACTGCTGAAACTTTGAAATCGTTTATTCTTAAAGTAGAAAATCAAATTGATCACAAGGTTAAAATAATTAGAAGTGATCAAGGGACTGAGTTTAAGAACCAAGTTCTTGACTCATTCTGTAACTCAAAAGGAATTGCCAGACAATATAGTGTTCCCAGAACTCCTCAACAAAATGGTGTTGCTGAGAGGAGGAATAGGACACTTATTGAGGCTGCTCGGACTATGTTAGCTGATTCAAAGCTGCCTCTAACATTCTGGGCAGAGGCAGTCAGCACTACATGCTATGTGCAGAACAGGGTTCTTGTAGTAAAGCCACATGGAAAAACCCCTTATGAGTTATGGAACAAGAGGCCACCGTTCATTGGCTTTCTAAGGTCTTTTGGCAGCAGGTGTACCATACTTAACACAAAAGACAATTTGGCAAAATTTGCTGAAAAGTCGGATGATGCTATCTTTGTTGGATATTCCTCTAACTCTAAAGCTTATAGAGTTTATAACATTAAAAATCAACAATTTGAGGAATCTTCCAACATTGTCGTCAATGAGCACACTCCTTGTGTTAGGGGGAATGGTCGTGATCATATTTTTGACTTAGAATTGTTTCCAAACTATTCTAAACCATCTTGTGAGAATGTTTCAGCTGGAACAGGTGCTCAAAGTGACTCCGATGAAGATCAACTGTTTGAGCTTCCCAGACCAATTCCAAGTTCTCCAAGAGCTGCAGCAAATCAAGTTCCCACTATTGAAAGATCTGACAGTATAACCATCTCAAGAGATAGTGGAGCTTCAACAAGCAGTTCACCTGTTGAATTTCAAACCTCTTCAGGTGATCCTGCACAACACCAAGCTGATGAAAGCAACATTTTGAAGGAACAGGCAACTGTTGATGATGCTTCACAGGAAACAAATGATGATGTTTCTCTTTCATTCAATCAGTCCTCATTGAATGAGCTTGAAACAAAAGCTGGACCAAGTATTCAAGCTCCTGAGCAAAATATGTCCAATTTGGATTTATCTTTGCAACTGGAGATGATTCCTATACTTAGGATTCATAACACTCATCCAGCTGAGAACATCATAGGGGAAGTCTCTAAAGGCGTGAGAACAAGAGGACAAACTCACAATGGGAATGTCTGTTTGTACTCATGCTTTTTATCCTAAATGGAACCCAAGAAGGTGGAAGATGCCTTGAAAGATAGTAGCTGGGTTGAATCAATGCAAGAGGAGCTGCTTCAATTCAAAAGACAAAAGGTTTGGAACCTATGTCCGCTACCATCCGGTCAAGTACCTATAGGCACTAAATGGGTTTTCAGAAACAAGAGAGATGATAGAGGCTTGATTATCTAGAACAAGGCAAGACTGGTGGTTCAAGGATACACTCAAGAGGAGGGAATCGATTATACTGATGTCTTTGCACCTGTTGCAAGACTTGAGGCAGTTAGGATCTTCCTTGCTTATGTTGCATCCAAGAATTTTACTGTCTACCAGCTTGATGTCAAGTGTGCCTTTCTATATGGGGATATAGATAGGGAAGTCTATGTATGCCAACCTCCAGGATTTGAAGATCCACAACATCCCAACTATGTGTGCAAATTGGATAAAGCTCTATATGGGCTACACCAAGCACCTAGGCAGTGGTATGAGACATTGTCTCAGTTTCTCCTGAAGAATGGTTACACTAGAGGTACCATTGACAAGACTCTTTTCATAAGGAAGTCTGGGAAGGACATCTTGCTTGTTCAAGTCTATGTTGATGACATCATATTTGGTTCTTCAAATGACCAAATGTGTAAAGACTTTGAGAGCATTATGAAGAAGAAGTTTGAAATGAGTTCCATGGGAAAAATGGACTTTTTCCTTGGAATTCAGGTGAAGCAAATGAAGGAAGGGTTCTTTATCAGTCAATCTAAGTATGTCATTGGTATCTTAGAAAGATTTGATATGAAAGATTGTAAAGCAGCAAATACACCTATACCCAGAAACCACAATCTCTGCCCTGATTCTGAGGGGGAGGATACTGATCAACATCAGTATAGAGCGATTATTGGTTCTCTGATGTATTTCACAGCAAGTAGACCTGATATCATGTTTGCAACTTGCATTTGTGCAAGATATCAGGCTGCTCCAAAGGTGTCTCACCTAGTTGCTACCAAGAGAATTCTTAGATACCTTAAAGGAGCACCTAAACTAGGTCTCTGGTATCCAAGAAATAGTGATTTCAATCTCTATGGTTACTCTGACATGAATATGGTGGCTGCAATATCAACAAGAAATCAACATCTGGTGGATGTCAATTTCTTGGTGGAAGGATAATCTCATGGCAATGCAAGAAGCAATCCTGTGTCTCTACATCAACTGCTGAAGCTGAATACATTGCTGCTGCTAGTTGCTGTGCTCAGCTGCTGTGGATTCAAAACCAGATGATAGACTACGGTATCAACTTCATGAGCACTACTATCCACATTGACAACAACAATGCTATATCCATTACTGAAAATCCAGTAAAGCACTCCAAGACTAAGCACATCGATATCAGGTATCATTTCATTAGAGATATTCATGAGAAAAATCTTATCAAGCTAATCAAAGTTGATTCAAATGAACAATATGCTGACTTGTTCACCAAAGCCTTTGATGAACAAAGATTTAAATATCTCATTACCGCTATTAGGATGATAAACCTTGATTAGTCTATCTTATTTGAAAACCTTTTAATGTGTAAAGTCTTATGTCAAGACAATCTAAGCCCTGTTACAAAAGATCTTTCTCTAAAATTTTATCTAAGTATGAATTCTTCCGAAGAGGAATTAACCTTCGGAATATATTTTACATATCTTCCGAAGCAAATTTCTCCCAGTATAATTTTTTTCTCGGAAGAGTTGTTAAGTCTCGGAAGAAGCGATTGATTTCATATCAGATCTACTTCCGAAGCTTATAACACTCTCCATTTGGAAAGCAACATATACTCTCGGAAGTAATCATTTTACCTTCGGAAGTAAATTTGCCTTCGGAAGAACATTACCTTCGGAAATGCTTTATACTCGGAAGAAAGATTTTACTGTGTAACGGAAATCTTTTGGGCCCCACTTTGTAAAAAGTAAAGATTTTGTTAATGATGTCGGATTATTTAAATGGACTAACCTTACCGCCCATGTCACATCATCCACTGAAACCTCACATCGTCTTATCCAAACCCCCTTTAAACCGCCATTCCATCCATTTAAATACCTTCAGCTAATCACTTACATCCTTTTTACCAAAATTACTGCCCTAAAAGCTTTCTTCATCTTCAATTTACCCTATTCCGAACTATTTTCTTCAATGGCACTTAACCCTCAGCACAACCAAGTCGCACTCCTTGACTCTTCAAGGGATGTTGACTTCTCATACATCATCTCCTTTCCAACCCAATCTTCTTACTACACCGCTCTGACTGTTAACCCCACGATTTACTCAAACCATATGTCTGAATTTTGGGCAAATGGTCAGATTGAAATCCTAAATGGGGTTCGTGTCATTAGATCGAGCATCTGTGGCCAGGAGTTGGTAATTTCTGAACAAATCATTAGGGAGCATCTAGAGCTTCATGATGAGGGCGCTCCAATAGAATTCCCCAAAGCAGATTTGGATAATACTTATATCCAAATGGGATATGGTGGAGATGTTAGCAGGTCAACCGTCTACAAATTCAACTTCTCTTACAACTGGAAGTTCCTGTTGCATGTAGTTCTTCACTGCTTGTCCAACAAATTTGGGGGATGGGATCAAATCCCATATGAACTTGGGTGCCTAGTTCATGGTTTGGTGAAAAGCCTCCGCTTCAACTACTCAAGATTTGTGCTGACCAATCTCATGGGAAACCTTCAACGGGACACATTCTTCATGTATCCCATGTTTCTCCAGCACATAATCAAATGTGAGCTGGACCAGAGCAAGCTTGTCTGCGCAACTGCTCTGACTGCTCCTCAAATGAGACCGACCATCTTCAAAACTTTGAAGAGAGTGTCCACCAACTTCACCGGAAGAGATACTGCACTTCTTCCAGGTATGATTGAGCAAATGGCTCCTGGTGACATCCCTGTTAACCCCACAGGTGATGAACCCACACCAGCAACTACTCTCACTTTGCCAAATCTACCTTCTCCACCCATTACCTTCACTTATCAAAGACGCCCCAAACGAACCCTTGTTTAATTTTCTCTGATTGAACAAGCTCCTTATGTTCTACCCAAAAAGGCTAGAGTGGAACAATGGGCTCCCACTCAGCTTGAGGTCCAACCATCCTTCACAATTGACCTCAATATGGGTCTTGAGTCTCCTCAGTCGCAGACTCATGAGCCCAAAACCCAAGCTGAAAACCTTAAGGGAGAGTCTCTATACTCCCTGAGCAGCCAAAAAGGGACAGCCCCATCACAGGCTCAATGCCTTTAGACATTGATCAAAGTCCCGGGGCACTAGTTTTCACTTCCATATCCTTTACTAACCTATTAATCGAAGCTGATGAAGAGATTATGTCTCTTCAGGGCAATGAAGTTGATCCACAACACCCTCTTAAGGATCAACAGAGCCTAGAGAGATCTCATATCTCTAGCACCCATCAGCAAACCTTTACTGATGTGAGTCCCACTGATGTGGAGGGGACTCATGTAGATTCAGCTGCCACTACTAAAGGAGCCTCAAAGGATCCTCAGGATAGTGGTAACATTTCTGATACTGAATCTACGAAAACCATACCCTTTGATGACTCTGAAAGAGACATCATTGAGCAAGGGAAACCAGGGCGCCAAGAAACCACATCTGGTGGTGAGGATGAACATACAAGGTATGTTATCTCATCTCCATGTGATTCTTCAAAAGAAGATGAGGGAAGAATGCAACTCACCATTGAAGACCTACTTTCTAAAGTCTCAAATCTTGAATCTAAGGTTAGGACTTTAGAGGATAGGTCTGCCACTCAGCAACTTGAGATTGAAAATCTCAAGGCCAAACTAGCTGAGAAACAGATTGAGAGGTCTATTAGGCACGTACAAACTCAGGTCTCTTTGACCTCTTCCTCTAGCTCATCAAGCTCTCAGGATGATGCTACCAAAAAGGGGGAGAGTGTTCAGAGACAAAGCCAAAGACAAGAGGAACCCCAAAGTCAAGCTCCCACTTCCCTAAGCTCAAAATACCCTATGCAACAAGCTTCAGTTTTCCCTGAGCCTCCTCTAGTTGTAATTAAAATGGATCAAAGGATGCTCCAAGATCTCAATAGGTTCTTCAACAAGTTCCTATTGGAATGTCTAATTGAACAGCCAAGTCCCGATCTGTCTGTGATCTACTTCGGAGCTGTTGGTCCAAGTGATCGAAAAACAGTACAATTGAAGTGATGAATTGCTCAATATCTAACATCCATGCTAAACAACAACAATTGAGAAGATAGAAGAGAATTCTAACACATATTTGATAATCAAATGAACAATAGCAATCAATAACATGAAGCACAATAGTATATCTGTGTAAAAACTGCTTAGAATTGGTAACTTGCAACAATGATCCACGATTAGGGTTTTGCAAGCTTACCTTACAAAGAGAATTGACAAAAGTATATATAGCAGTTGTAGTTTCGCTGACAGTTTCGCTACAGCGAAACTGTCATGCCGAAACTATAGTTTCGCCCGGCAGAACACAAGTTCGCCGGGTAAACTAGAACAGCAAACTATGAGCGAATGTATAGATTCGCTCACAGTTTCGCTGGACTGCCAAAACTACACATTACTAAGAACATACAAAAGGAAACTAACAATAGTCCTATTACAATGTAAAGTAAACAACTATACTAAAGTGAGTCCAACCTAAACATGATCTTCAATACTCCCCCTAGGTTGGATCTCACTATCTTCACTTGTCTTGATTTGACTTGTCAGCTCCAGTTTCCTCTGCTGCTGTTGATCTATCTTCATCACCTCCTGCAGCAACATCCTCAGAAGTTTCAGCCACAGATCCTCCAAGGTTCTTTCCTGCATCACTAGCTTCTTCAGAATGACCACTAGCCTTTGCAAACTGCCTGGTCAAATCTTGAACATCCATAGCAAAATCATCCTGAGCTCTCACCCTTTCAGCTAGCCTCTTAATCTCCAACCTTACTCCCCTTATCTTGTTTGCAACATTCATAAACAAACTGGCCTCTTTTCTTGTTTCCTCTCCAGCCCCAGCCTTAATGTGATTTTCACATAGTACCAAAAGGTCTTCATCACAGAAGCTAAATAACTCCATCGGATCAAACACTCTGAACTCTTTTCCATGTTTGGCTCTAATCACCGCCTCTCCAATATTGTTGTCATAAAACCACTTTTCAAAGTCCTGTAGTTGTTGGGGAAGAGGATCAGCCAATCTTACCCGATTTACAGTCTTTGGAGGTTTGACTCTTAGTACAATCATTCCTTTACCTGTCTCCCAATCTTTATCCTTCTTTGATCTTTTTCTTTCAGCTTTCATATATCCAAAAGACTCAAAATTATCACTAAGTCCATTTTTTATTTCCTTCTCAAGAAATAATGCTCTTTCACTTAAGTGAGCATTGATCAAAGGTAAAGTTGCCAAACGTCTCAAATCCCATTTGGGCAAGGTCTTAAAAGCCTTCCTCTTAAGCATATAACTGATATTTCCTCCTCTTCTCTTGATCATGAACATCTTTAAACTGGGATTGTAGCACCAGCTTATGATCTTCTTATCTGCTTCCTTCCTGCTTAATCCCTCCAGATTTTGAAATAAAGGAGTAATTTCCTCCACCTCCTTCTCTTTGACCAACCAATCATTCTTATCCATTTCAAAAACATCAGCATCATCTTCTCCCTTCTTAGCAACATAAATCAGTGGTCGCTCATCAACTTCATAAAACTCTGGTTCTGAATCATAGTCTATCAATTGTTCATCTTCCTCCTCTTCATCAACCAACCCTTTCCCTCTATCAGATACTCCCTCAGTGGTAGCTGTAACAACAACTTCTTCACCAACAATATCTTTGTCACAATCAAACTGCAAGTTTACAAACCCAGCCTCAATAATATCTTCTTCATCATTCCTTCCAACATCCTCTCTTGGTATTTCCTGTTCTCCTTAACCAGTAGTTGCTGCTCCAGAAGTACCCTCTCCTACCTTAGATGAAGTACCCACATTCAAAAATGAGTACTTTGATGTATCAGTCAAATCATCTAACTCAGATTGAGTCAGTTGACTAGGTAGGCCGGCTGCAGCTTTCATTTGTGTAATCTCCTCAAACAACTTCTTAATTAGTTTGTTTTGGTCAACTAACATTCTCTGCATTTCCTCAATCACCTCATCCTTCTGTCTTTCTCTGATCTCCTGATTCGTAAGTTTAGTCTTAATCATACTTAGCTCATTTGCCAACGAAGTATTTAGATTACGTATCACATCCTCATCAAGATTTTCACTAGCCTCTCTTCTGGCTGTAAATCCCTCATGTCTATGTTTGGTTCTCCGTTCAGGCTCAGCAAAATCAGTTTTCTTCTTAGACCTCCTTTCTTTCTCTACCCTGATCTCTTCAGCTTGTGCATCAATATCCTCTTCAAAATCATAATCCTTTTCTTTAGCATATCTCTTCCTTTTCTTAGTAGCATCAGCTTGTTGTACTCTTGTTTCTTCAGCTCTTTTACTCTCAGACTCATCCACCCGTCTAATATAATTCCAGCGCTCTGGAGGATACATATTTTCCCAAAGATGAGTGATTTTACCAGTAAAGTCGTGGCGGATAGCACAGCAATCAGCAAAAATACGAGGATTCATCTGCACCAATCTCTTGATTTCACCATGCTTTGGAACATCAGGTATAAGATCATCAAAAATCATCTGAAGAAAGCGAGGGTATAACAACCATTTGTCTTTCTTTACTGCCATCACATTCTCTGCCATACACGCAAAAATCAATCTAGCAATGTTGGCCTTCTCCCCTTTACAGCACAGCACCATAGCTTTAGCCCAATCAAGATTAAGTCCATCAGATCCACCTTTACGGTGATCTAGACACATGATAAAAACATGAGCGATATATCTCCATTCTTTAGATAAGAAGACTTCTTGATCTCTTTCCTTGAACCAAAGGCTGGTCCCTCATACCCCATTCTTCTGAAAGCTTGAAACACTTCAGACTCTGTCATAGCTACTTCATCTCCAGAATCATCATCAAGTCTAAGAATCCTCGAAACACTCTCAGCAGTGATCGTCACATCATGATCAATAACTTTGGCAGTGATTCTCTGTACATCTCCTCTAGTATCGTATTCTACTGATCGCCAAAAATCTCTAATATGAAGATCATAAATAGTAGGCGAGTGAGATATAGCATAGGCTATAGGTGATCTCTGAAGCCATCTGATACAATCACGAAATCCAGCTGCCTTAGGGAGAGTATCATCTAAAATAGTTGTGATGTTATTCCTCTCATCAAATTTGAGATTTGCCATGATAACCTGAGAAGGAAAACAATTAAATTTGAATGAGAAATAATGACAATAAGAAAATAATACTAAAACAAAAGAAACTAGCAGTTTCGGCAAGCGAAACAATAGTTTCGCTCACTAAGACATGATAGTTTCGCTGAACAAAAGCAGTTTCGACAATGAAAACAAACAGTTTCGACAAGCGAAACAATAATTTCGCTCATTGAAACATGTTATTTTCGCAGAACAAAAAGCAATTTCGACAAGGTGAGGATAGATTAAAGAAGTTTCGCAATTAATTTCTCCAAGCACAAACATAGTTTCGCTGTAACAAATTAGTTTCGCTGTTCTAAAATTAGTTTCGTTGTTCACAAGAACACATGATCAAGCGAAACTGTGCAAGATTAAGACCAGACACTGCGAAACTAAAGATAATTTGGCGAAACTATTAAGTTCGCCCGGACAGCATAACTTTACAGTTTCGCTGAAAAGATGAGAACTTTCGTTCAGTTTCGCAGAAGAATCAGTAGTTTCGCTGGATGAACATCGAACCCACCGAAGAGTCACAATCTAAATCACTTAAATGGAGATGATTTTAACCAGATTAAAAGATGTTACAAGGTTCGAAACTCACATGAGAAGCAAATAACACTAATAATCAGTCCAAAACACAATCACAAAGCAAAATCGCCAAATAATGTCACGGAGGAACCCTAAGAACTACACATAACGATTTTGCGAAATTATGTGAAAAATTTCGCAAAAATGACTTAACTAGCAAGTAGTTTCGCAGCTAGCGAAACTATAAATTCGCAGAGCGAATTTACAGTTTCGCCCAGTGAAACTGTAATTTCGCTAAGAGATAACTAGTTAACAACTAATTAGCAAACCTAGCGAGATTGCAGTTTCGCTTTGCGAAACAATTAGCGAAAGAATAATTTCGTCACCTATTTTTTATTTTTTTTATTTTTTTTATTATATTTTTTTATTATTTATATTATTATTAGTTTTTTATTATTTTTAATTTTTTTTATTTTATTAACAAGAAGCACATCACATAATGAGATCTAAATTAATCAGAGATCACATTCTCTAGATATTTATGAACATAAAGATGATCAAAAATCATCTACCAGCAATGAGATCATACTGAATACAAGATCTGATCACAATCTGCATAGAAACAACTGAAATTAGAACAAATCAAAAACGATTGCTGATATAATTGTCCACTTAAACTCATGCCTTAACCTTTTTCAACAAGCAGCTTATGATTCGTTTAAGGTTCAATTAGATGCTTTAGAATGTTTGGACCCCACAATCATTTGGTAAAACCCCTCACCCAACCTCAGGATTTCTTGAATTTTGAATCAATTTTCATAAAACAAGGCTTGTGTGTTAGTGTGTAAATGATTATAAACAGAATATTTCATTCTGAAAGAAACTCATCGATAAGATGATTTGACATAATTATATCAAAATGGTGAGAGCTCCAGATCTATACTCACGTATAACAGAGGAGATAACCATTTAAACATGTGCTGATGAGAGCTCCAGGTCAGTACTATCGTACAGCAGAGGAGATCATCACTCCAGGTCAGTACTCACGTACAGCAGAGGAGATAAGCACAGACACACGACACCTTAACACCAAATATACCAGCTGTGGTTCAGGGTGATGACATAACAAAGCAAAATGGACGAAAGATTCATTCTCAATCCAATTTTTGTCAGGACTCAGTTTTTGTGCAAGCCAAAACAATTGAGTAAATCCAGACATTCTTAAACATGATATTTAGTTTAATCATAAAGCTGTTGTCTACTTTATTCGTCAGGCTGAGTCTATCAAGCATATCGTTAAAGAATCTGATCAATTTTCTTTAAAAATTAATGTGAAACAGAATCCAGTATCAGTTACTATCATTTCTCATTGAAGCACCGGTCATGTATAGAGAAATACTTAGAGAATATACAATCATTTCTCATCATGTTAAATTCCGATCTCAGAACTATGAAATTACTCCCCCAAATTTTTATTTTCAATAAATCATATTTGTATTAGTATAATTAAAAATTTTAATTATTTTTAATCGAAGAAATAGAAAATGAAAATTTAAAAAGATATTAACCCGAGCATAGAAATCAATTCATAAAAACGAGGTTTATCAAATGTTTTTGTGAAAAGATCAGCTTTTTGATTTTTTGTATCGATGGGTATAATATCAATGAAACCCTTTTCTTGAGCATCACGAATCGCATGAATTCGTGTCTCGATATGCTTGGTTCGGGAATGATGAATGGGATTTTTAGCAATTCCAATGGCAGCTTCATTGTCACAAAATAAAGGTGTATGGAGAAAATTAATCCCATAATCAATCATTTGGTGTTGGATCCAGAGAACTTGAGAACAACAGCTTGAGGCAGCAATATATTCAGCTTCCCCTGTAGAAAGAGAAACAGTAGTTTGTTTCTTGCTCTGCCAGGATACCAAACAATTTCCCAAATATTGACATCCGCCGGACAAAGATTTTCTGTTTAACCTGCAACCATTGGAATCACTATCAGAGTAAGCATGTAAATCAAAATTCCCACCATATGGATACCACAATCCTAAACGAGATGATCCTTTGAGATAACGAAATATTCTTTTGACAGCTTTCTCATGAGATTCCTTTGGGGCCGACTGATATCTAGCACAGTAACCAACAGCAAAAGTGATATCAGGACGACTTGCAGTAAGATACATGAGAGAGCCAATCATAGATCTAAAAAGATGAGGATCAACTGGTTTTCCGTTTTCATCCGGAGTGAGACAAGTCTGAGCAGTAAAGGGAGGCATCTCTGTAGAAGCATCATCCATCTTAAATTTCTTCAAAATATCATTAATATACTTCTCCTGATGAATAAGAATTCCTTTTTTGTTGTTCAACTTGTAATCCAAGAAAGAAACACATTTCACCCATCATACTCATTTCAAACCTTTGGCTCATAACTTCTTCGAACTCTCTACACAATTGAGAATTTGTAGATCCAAAAATAATATCATCAACGTACACTTGGACAAATATCATTTCACCATTCACCTCTCTTTTGAATAAAGTCATATCGATGGTACCACGAGAGAAACCATTGCTTAGAAGATATTGCGTAAGGGTCTCATACCAGATTCTGGGTGCTTGATGAAGACCATACAGAGATTTATCAAGCTTATACACTTTATCGAAAATCAGGATCTTCAAAACCTGGTGGTTGACACACATATATCTCCTCATCAATGTCTCCGTAGAGAAAAGCACACTTCACATCCATCTGATAAACTTTAAATTGTTTATGAGCAGCATGCGCAAGAAATATTCTGATTGCTTCAAGACGAGCAACCGGAGCAAAGACTTCTGTATAATCAATCCCTTCTTCTTGAGCGAAGCCTTGCACTACAAGTCTAGATTTGTTACGCACCACAACTCCCCGATCATCTGGTTTGTTCTTAAACACCCATTTTGTACCAATTGGATATTTGTTAGGAGGTAAATCAACTAAGGTCCAAACCTTAAGCTTTCTGAACTGTTGAAGTTCCAATTGCATAGACTCTACCCAACAAGGATCTTGTAGAGCAGCATGAACATTTTTAGGGACAATTTGAGAGATGAAGCATGAGAAAAGACAAACATTAATTAGACCAGATTGACTTCGCGTGCGAACACCATCACAAAAAGATCCAATCACATTGTCAAGTGGATGATCTTTCAGAGTTTTGTAATCACTTGAAGAAGGAAAGATGGTTGAAGAAGTATCGCCCATAGCTAGTGAAAGATTAGATGAAGGTGAATCAATGATAGGTATTGGATCAGGTAAAGGAGAAGATGTAGGAGGTAAAGAATCAGATGATGGAGCCTGATCAGTCATTGGAGACGAAGAACTGACATCAGTTGAAACAGCATCATTTACTAACGTGGTGGATTGAACAGACGATGGAGATGATGAAATAATATTTGTTTGAGTATTTGGAATTGATGTATCATCATCGAAAACTGGCAGATTAAACGAATTGAACACCGTATCGGAGTCAAAGAACCATGCAGGTTGAGATTTAACCTCAGAAGGATTGGATTCCTGCCAATCAACATAGAATGACTCTTGAACAATACGTGTTCTCTTGTTATAAACCCAGTACGCCTTTTATGAAGAAGAATATCCAACAAAATAACACTCGTCAGAAACAGCACCAAACTTTGTCTTTTGAGATTGAGTATTCAAAAGAGTACAAGAACAGCTAAATGGTCGAAAGAAATCAATTAGTGGCTTTCTCTTATGAAAAAGTTCATAAGGAGTCTTCACTTTATCTTTCACAATTAACACCCTGTTTAGAACATAAGATGCACAATTGACAGCTTCAGCAAAGAAAATAATGGGTAATGAACATTCTATCAGCATTGTACGAGCAGCTTCCACGAGAGTGCGATTCTTTCGTTCCGCCATACCATTCTGCTGGGGTGTTCTTGCAGCACTAAATTGTCTCACAATCCCTTTTTGAGCACAAAATGAATCGAGAATCTGATTTTTGAATTCAGTGCCGTTGTCACTTCTTAGCCCTATAACTCTTCTCTTACTGATTGATTCGATAGAAAGAATTAATTTCTGCAATTCCTCTGCAACTTCGCCTTTGTGTGCAAGAAACCTCACCCATGAATATCTTGAGAAATCATCTGTAACAACAAGACAAAAAGATTTTTTAGCAATTGATTTAACACTAATTGGCCCAAATAAATCAGTATGTAACAACTCAAGAGGACAAGATATGCTATTTAGAAGTTTGGGCTTATGAGGTTTCTTATGTTGTTTCCCTTCGGCACATGCCATGCACTTTTCATTAACAGAAAAATCTTTTAAAGGAAGTCCTCTAACAAGATTGTTCTTTACTAATTTATTAATTATCTTAAAATTGACATGGCCTAAACGACGATGCCATAAGAGAGACTCAGAGGTTGATGCTTTTGAAAGAAGACAAGTTGCAGTAGCCTTTGACTCGTTTGAATTCATATCGAGAAGATATGTATCATGTTTCCTTGGAGCACGCATGAGAATTAAATCATCTGGAATGGCAATCTCTGATTTTAAAAATAGACATTCATCAGATTTAAATAGAACAGGAATGTCTTTATCGCAAATTTGAGAAACACTCAGAAGATTAAAAGCCAATTCGGGAACATGGTTGACTTTTTCCAAAGTAAGAGAACCATTGGTAACTTCTCCTTATCCAATCATTTTTCCACCCTTTTTATTTCCAGCAAAAGCCACATATCCTCCATCTATAATCCGATAGTTGGTCAACAAATCCTTTAATCTCGTCATATGCTTGGAACACCCGCTATCAACATGCCATAAACTGTTTACAATCTTTGATGAAGATTCCTGAAAAGAATTAACAAATCACTTAGCCAGGAGTAATAGGGACCCAAGATTGAACAACTTTGCTTTTTAAAGAAGCAGATTTTTTACAGAAGAAATTATTAACCAATTTTGTCAATTTATTCCCAAAACAATTCCTATTAGGGGATCCTTGAATCAAAGGACAATTTTTGACAAGATGATCCTCTTGACCACACCTGAAACAATGAGGTTTGAATCTAGGTCTATGATGTGATGAGGTAAAAATAGGATCAATAATAATCTCCTCATCACATTCAGACAAACTAGAATCAACATCACTGAATGTCTCATACAACTCATGAGGTTGTTGTTTATTTGAACAAGAATTTTTCTTTACAAAATTAGAGCAAGATTCATCTGACATATCAGTAAAACTTGTACCACTAGTACTGGTGTCAGATGAAGAAGAACTACATTTTTCTGATGACGTCATATTTAATGGTGTGAAAGATGGAATAGGTTGAGAAAAGAACTTTTCGAAACAATTAGTTTTAAGTTGCTCAGTTGTTTTTGGAGAAAATCAGATGCATTACATTCATTATGAGAACAAAAATCATCACTACCATGATTTGAATTACAAGATGGAATAAAACTTTCAAGAGAACATGAGACATTCAAGTCTGTTACATTTGAACTAGAAACAAAAACAGAATTTAAACTAGACTTATGATCTAAAACAGACTGCTGATTTTCAGGTGTACTAGAACTAGTGCATCCAAGCCCACTAGTTGGTCCATAGTCGTAGTCTTCACGAATGTACTTAGAGTTATTCCCGACTAAACCTGCAGACATACTGTCAGTATCTATTTTGATTAAATCATTAGAAGGATGAGGAACAGGCATAGGAGAATAACAGTATGTACTAGGCGGAGGATAAACCTGTATATTTTCATAACCCAAACCTGTTTTAATTCTTGCTCCCCGTTGAGATTTACAAAGATCATCATGTTTCATTCCAGAAAAAGTCCATTTATCTAACTTTGACTGAAGTTTGTTTGCTTCAAATTCAGCAAGAGCAACCCTTTCAGTCAAAGTATTAATCTCGACATTTCTTTCCAAAACGATTCTTTTTAAATGATCAGTTTCTTTTAAAGCCTCATTTAATTTCACAAAATATTTTGATTCATTCATTTTAAGTTCATCATTAATTCGCTTTAAATCCTTTTCATTATCAATTAACAAACGGTTAGCCTTATAAATCCCAAATAGCCTAATTTTGCAAGCAGATGAGCACATATCCTGTATTACCTCATATGGAAGTCCCATTACCATCCTTTCAGCAGCTAAAGCTTTATCACACATGCATACTGGAGTACTTGATTTCTTTTCCTCAACGGTAGCAGCAACATCATCCTTCTCCTTTCCTATCTCATCTCTTGAATTTCTTTTCTCACTTGAGCCTGCATTTTCCTCTTTCCCGTTTCCATTTGCCTTTTCTTCTTTCTCATTTACTAAAGACTCGTTTTCTCTTTTGAATTCCTTGAACAGTACAAATCCATCTTCACCATCTTCCACTTCATTACTTTCCACAAACTCAGCAACTAACGCGTGATTAATCTCAGTTCTTGTTTCTTCCACCTCTGCACTCCAATCAAAGTTCGAAATCAAAGCCGACTCCTTTTTTAGATTCACTTCTTCCTTTTCTTTCTCTGCTGTCAATCTTGGTACTCCAGAGTTACTAGGATCTGTGACAATTGGTAACGGACAAACACGTTTAAAATGTCCCAATTGTTTACAATTAAAGCACCTCAATTTTGACTTATCAAATCCCAGTTTTGAAGTAGATGATTGACCACCAAAGTTCTTTCGTCCTGTTCTTTCCATGAATCTCCGAGCTCTTAAAGTTAACATCGCCATTTGCCATTGAATGTCAGTTTCTTCTAAATCATCAGGATCAACCTGATACATGTCCTCCATAGTCATTCCTTTACCTTTCAGTTCTCCAGCAACAAGAGCTTCATAGCTCTGAACAAACATTCCAAAAAGAGCCATTGTTTCAGATGGAATTGAAGTTTCAGCATTGACCTTAGAATTTCCCAAATCTTTTCCAACATGACTATTACCACTCGAGAAATTACTTGTATTGCTCCCTCCTTGAATTGGATTTTGAATGTGAGAGTTTGCAGCGGATGACAACAAAGAAGCATTTTGAGAAAAACTAGATGTGGGCATCATAGTCTGGTTAAATTCCCTTCTTTTCATATCCAACTCAAAAGATTTCAACTTGTTAATGATATCCATCAGCTTGTAATCTGTAAAACCTCTTTCTTGTTTAAGCATTCTCACTTGAAGACTCCACTGTGGTAGAAGAGATCGAGAAGTCTATTAACTTGTTCACTGTTGGAGAGCCTTTCATCATACTTCTTTAGAGTGCTTGAGACGGTTAAGAAACGGTTTGTAAGATCTATCAGACTCTCATTCTTGTAACCCACAAATGAATTGAACTCTTTTTCAGCCTGAATACTCTTATCTTTTACCAAATCTGCATTACCATCATAGAATTCACATAGAGCATCGTAAAGGGATTTAGCATTCTTATGCTCTGCAAAACGGTTGTAGATGTCTGGAGCTAAATAGAGAGTTAGAGCACCAAAAGCCTTTTGATCACGATCAATCAATTTCAGATCTCTTTCAGTATAGGAAGATGGGTCCTTGTTCTGAGAAACAACATCACCAACAGTAACCGTTGGTATGTGAGGACCAGAAGTAATCGATTCCCATTGATTATGATCAGTGTAGAAAAAGAAAGCTTTGAGACATCTCTTCCAATCTTCAAAATTATCTCCATTAATGAGTCTTGGAGGTCTATTAGGAGCAACACTTTCAAGATCATCAAGTGTGAGAGTAGTTAATTTCGACATTATAGTTTCGGCAGAAATGTTTATAATTTCGCTGACAAATTCGCAGAAAAAGATGACTTAGATGACAATTTCGCTGAAGAAGTACTTTCGCTGACAATTTCGCTGAAGCTGACACTTTCGCTAGCAATTTCAGCAGAACTTTCGCCTGAACAGAGACACCACTGGCTTAGTTTCGCTGCTAACTTCGCACGAAACAAGCTTGAACTTTCGTTCAAAAATAAATTCGGCAGTAATTTCGCTTGTTGATTGTTCACAAGCACTGATGAACTTTCGTTCAAGGAATTAGTTTCGCAGAATCCCTAGAAAACAACTTCTGATCCAAGATAACTCATAATTTCGCTGAAAGATGATGACAGTTTAACTGTAAGAACATCAATTTCACTGATCGATCTCAAAACCCTTTTCACCTCAAAATCAATCTGAAATCATCCAAAACTCAATGAATTTGAGATCTGATGATTGTAGAATCTTCCTCAATCAAAAACGAGCATAATTCAATCAATTTCCATGTAAAAAACAACTGAAAATCCAATGAAAATTGATTGAAACTAGATATTGACCAAAAACCACAAAAACTCAACAAATCAAGAGCACTAAGGCTCTGATACCATATTGTTGGTCCAAGTGATCGAAAAACAGTACAATTGAAGTGATGAATTGCTCAATATCTAACATCCATGCTAAACAACAACAATTGAGAAGATAGAAGAGAATTCTAACACATATTTGATAATCAAATGAACAATAGCAATCAATAACATGAAGCACAATAGTATATCTGTGTAAAAACTACTTAGAATTGGTAACTTGCAACAATGATCCACGATTAGGGTTTTGCAAGCTTACCTTACAAAGAGAATTGACAAAGTATATATAGCAGTTGTAGTTTCGCTTACAGCGAAACTGTCATGCCGAAACTATAGTTTCGCCCGGCAGAACACAAGTTCGCCGGGTAAACTAGAACAGCAAACTGTGAGCGAATGTATAGATTCGCTCACAGTTTCGCTGGACTGTTAAAACTACACATTACTAAGAACATACAAAAGGAAACTAACAATAGTCCTATTACAATGTAAAGTAAACAACTATACTAAAGTGAGTCCAACCTAAACATGATCTTCAGGAGCTCAAGAGCTTCAGAGGTTAAATGCACCTTCTACCACTATTGAGGAAGTTGGTCAACCTAAAGTCCAAGTGGAACCTGAGAGTAACTTCGAAGGGGAAACAAGGACTGATGGTCCAACAACTGAGATAGTTGGGACATATAGTGCATTCTCACACACTTCCGAAGCACAATTCAAAGCCTCGGAAGAACAATTTCAAACTTCTGAAGCTAAGATTGCTGTTGCGGAAGGACTATTCTCCCTATCCGATGATCTAATAGTCACAGATGCAATCCTAGAACTTGCATCTGAGGTTAATAGGGAGGATTTTCTCACCCAACCTCTAGCTCAAACATCAGCATTAACTCCAGCTTCCATCGCTACTACTCAACCTGCACCTTCCATCCAAGAACCCCCAAAGTCTAGCACTTCCGAAGACATCAAAGGAAAGAGGAAGATGACTAAGGAAGAGCTTCAGGAGGAAGAAAGGTTAGAAAAACTTAAAAGAAAAGGTAGGCTTCCAACTGGAAAACTGCTAGCTGCCAGTACTAAAGCAGCTGCAGCCAACCAGGAGGCAGTTAACAATAGAAGAAGAGTATAGATCATTGATAGACTTGTCAGTCTAGGAGTTGTAAATGAGGATGTACTCCTGCTACCATTAGAGGAGTTAGTTGAGCTGGAAAAGGCAATGTTGCTGCAAAAACAGCAAAGAGAAGAGGCAGCAAGGTTGGCCTTAGAAGAAGAAAGGGAGAAGAAAGAAAGAGAAGCTGATTAGCAGCTCAGGAGGGAAAGGATAACTTTCCTAACCTCTCGAGGTTTCTCTCAAGAAGAATTATCTCCACACAACAATGATACGATCTTATGGCTCTTAAACAAACAGCAAGAACAAATGGAGAAAGAGAGAAAGAAAGCTGACAGGGAAACGCTGATGCAAAAGAAGAAGAAGGAAGAGGAAGCAGGACTAACTGCTACCAAGAAGATAAGTGAGAAGGCCTGGATGAAGAGCTATCTCAGGAATCATGGCTTCTCTGGCAGGCAGGTGGGTCCTATGTCTGAAAAGACCCTCCAGCAACATGTCAGTGACATAAAGGCTGACATTCACTCGGGGAAGAGGAAGGAGATGTACAGAAGGGGACAGGGGATGATCTTCAAGTCAACTACTCAACCCCAACTCCAAACCCAACCACAACCTGAACCAATACCCTTTCCATTCCCCATCAAAACCGAACAAACCACTGAACCATACACCCCTGAACCTACACCATCACCCCTACCAACCTCTTCACCTCAACCACCTAAACTACCCATCCTCCAACCCAAAACTCTAGCCAGAACCCAAACACCTCAACCTACCCAACAACCCATCAAACCATCCCCTCAGCCTTCTAAACATCTCTCCTTCAAAGAATTCAAGGCAATCAAGACAAAGCTCATCAATTGCACAACCCTGAGCGATATCTCCTGTGAGGAGGATTCAGTCAATTTGACTTATGTTGATGGATCCTCACGTTCCTTCACTAGAGATCAATTTCTTGATCTGCCCAGAGGAACACTGGACCAAGCTGCAAATCTCCTTGGCCTCAATTCTTACATTTTGAATGAGGAAGAAAAGAAGTTAATGAGAAGGCTGGTGACTCTGCTGGATACCAAGAAAGGTGACCAGGTGCCAAGACAACCTCTTGCACCTAGGAAGAAGATCATCCAGTGGAGGTTCGAAGACTCTTCTCACAACTTTGTTGTTGAAAGAGAGAATGGAGAGCTCAACAGGCTAAGTGCCTCATCTCTTCTACACTTGAGCAGATTTGACATTGCTGAGTTAGCAGAGAAGCCATTCTCCAACCCTTCAAACTCTGATGTAGCTGCCCATATCAGAAATCATCTAGGCAGTCTTCATATGGTCGAGCTAACTGCTAGAAGCAAGGTTGAAGAAGAGTTGAAACTGAGAGAGGAGGAGAAAACGAAGGGATCAACAACCAAAGGCAAAGCCTTTCTACAAATGGTTGAAGGTCCTGAACTTGAATCCATAATTAGATGGGAGTATGATTATAACTCCCATCAACTAACTCTTTTCAGGGGGAAGCAACAGAGGATACATGTCATTCAGAGTGATAGACTGGATCTCCTATCTACCAATGACTTGTACAAGCTTCTCAGCACCACTTCAGGGAAGAACAAAGAGACAGACAAATATCTTTTGTCCCTGGTGTTGAAAGCTTTGAGAAGCAGAAACAAATGAGGTTTTGGTAGCATCAGCCTAAGGGGAGTTTGTTGGATCTAGAAAGGCTGGTGCAACCAAAACCAAATCACTTAGAATATTTTGGTACAACAAATAAAGGACTTCCGAAGCCAAGTGTGGAACTTCCGAAGGAAAAAGGAGCTCTTCCGAAGACCAAGTGTAAAACTAACTTCTGAAGGAAAACTCCAACTTTCGAAGACAAAGAACTTACTTCCGAAGATCAAGACTTAGAATGACAGATCAGAAGTCAACTTCCGAAGTATAGAAGTCCTCAAGCCTCGGAAATATAGAAGCCTCTTCCGAAGTATAAGTGGCTTGGGAAGAACTTGTTCTTCCGAAGCCAACTTACCTTCGGAAGACACTACTATTATCCAGTGGACATATGTATGGTCTCTTTGACACTCCGCTGCAGACCTTTGAGATACTGCATGGTGTTTTCTCAAAAGCCATGTAGTTGACCATACTTTATTGCACTGTTTACCTTTATAAGTTAGTACAGTTGCCATCTTTAGTTGGTGACAAAAGGTAAGTCATGGACATGTCATGACTACCATATCTTAGATAATACTTTATCTAAGATACCTTAACTTTAGCATTGTAGTATATGCTTTAGTCTTAGGTTTCCAGCTGGTATCAAAGTATATCCGGCTGTAGGATCTAGTATATATAGTTTCTCATTGTAACTCATGTTTCCTTGCTACTTATTATATTATTATCAACTCTTGTAAAAGACTTTACTTCATCGGATTTGAGTGTTATATAAGTGAGTTTGAGAGAAAACCAAGTGTTTAAAGTACAAATCCGATCCTGCAACAATGATCTGGAAATCTTCAAACATAGCTGGAGAAGTCGAATCCACAAGAGCCAAGCACTCAAAGTTCCTGAAATAGTGACTTCCTGATTGTTTGAAGCTTGGCCGATGGTAGTATGGTGTTGTTCTTCGAAAATAAGGCTTGAAATGCAGAGAATTTCGGTTGTGTGTGTATGTTTTCCGGTGAAAGAAACCGAGAGGGAGAGGGAGAGAATGAGAGGAGTGTGAAGTGAAGTGTTTGCATGAGATGGTAGTGGGTAGAAGAGGTGGTGGTGTAGAAGAGAAAGGATTGGTGGAGAGGGAGGTGAGAGGGGCGGCCAAACTTGGAGTCTTGTGGAGGTTTTTGATTTAAGTTTTTATATGGTAATAATATTATGTAGTATTATTTTGTAATGTAGTGAAGTATATTAGATGGTATAATTTAGTTAGTTATTAAGTATTGTGCATGGACATGCATGCATTAATCCGAAAAGTTTGTGTTCATGCACACATTAATTGTTTCAATTATGATTTAATCTTTGCAAGGGTGACTAATAGACTTTCCCGGAACACTAAGTTTCCCTAAGCTAAAGGTTGAACTAGCTAAATCATCACAAAAAGACACATGAAATAACAAAAAATGGTAGTAATAACAATAATAATAATAATGCTAATAGTAATATTGGTAATGTATTAACATTAATATTAATTGAATGGGTAATGATGCAGGTTGATAAAGGTTAAAGTTACGACCTAGAGGTCGGTTGTCACAGTTTTTGTGTGAATTTAGGTTTTGGAATAGTGTAAAGGAAGAAGAGAGTGAAAGAAGGGGGAACCATTGGGTATATATATGAAATGTATCTCAAACAAAGTTAATGAAAGTGGATAAACTTTGAAATCCGGATGTCGGTCCCACCTTTGAAAATGTAGTTTTCTTTTTCCCAAAAATTAGTTTTCTTGGAAGTCTAAAATCTTTCGAAGGTAATTTTACTTCGGAAGTTTTGATAAAAAGCTTCCGAAGCCAAAATGACTTCGGAAGATATTCCATGGAGTTTAGAAACTTTTGCTTCGGAAGAGATTAAGACTTAGAAATTGTAGTCTTCAAAAAGATAAAGCTTCCGAGACTTAATTGCTTTCGGAAGAAATTAGTTCTTTAAAACATACAAGTATTCAAGAGTAGTTTTAAGCTTCGGAAGATATTTTGAGAATATCTTCCGAAGGTAAATTCAGTTAAGTATTTGTTTGTTTTGAAGACATAAATTTCTTTCGAAGGTAAATGCATATCTTACAAAGAATAAAAAGATCAAAATTTTCTAAAATCTAAGGAATATCATTTGAAAGATTTTTTTTCCAGAGTAAACAAGGGCTTATGAAGGTGATAAAGTAGACAACTTAGGACACAGGATTTAGAAAGAATATAAGTTAGTTTTAAGAAAAGCTCCTCAAAGGTTAATCATCCCAATAGCTTATATAAGATACTCAAATCTCTGCTCATCAAAAGCTTTGGTGAACAGATCAGCATATTGTTCAATTGTATTAACTTTGACTAGTTTGATTAATCCCTTTTCAAAGTTATCTCTAATCTAACGATACCTGATATTGATGTGTTTTGTCCTTG
Organism: Flaveria ramosissima; assembly: GCA_025215565.1. Lineage (NCBI taxonomy): Eukaryota > Viridiplantae > Streptophyta > Magnoliopsida > Asterales > Asteraceae > Flaveria > Flaveria ramosissima. Next base: position 56,999,659 of record CM046037.1, read on the forward strand.
AGTGTTGTACAGGATTCTCTGTAATGGAGATTGCACTGTTGTTGTCTATATGAATAGGAGTCTCTTTGAAGTTGAATCCATAGTCCAACATCTGATTCTGAATCCAAAGCACTTAAGCACAGCAGCTAGCAACAGCAATGTATTCAGCTTCAGTAGTTGATGCAGATACACAGAATTGTTTCTTGCATTGCCATGAGACTATCCTTCAATCAAGGAACTGACATCCCCCTTATGTAGACTTTGCAATCATATTGCAACCATCATAGTCACTATATGTATATGCATACAGATTGAAGTCAGAATTCTTTGGATACTAAAGGCCAAGTGTTGAGGAACCTTTGAGATACTTAAAATCCTCTTGAAAGTGACCATGTGTGACATCTTGGGGTTGGCTTGATATCTTGCACAAATACATATGGCAAACACGATATAAGGCATGCTAGCTATGAGGTACGTAAGAGACCCAATCATAGACATGTAGAGGTGAACATCCACACACTCCCCCTCAAGATCAGGTCCAAGGGAGTGGTTTCTTGCTATGGGTGTCTTAGCAACCTTACAATCAGTCATGTTGAATCTAGTAAGTATGTCTTGCACATACTTTGACTGACTTATGAAGATGCCACTGCCAACCTGCTTCACTTGAATTCTTAGAAAGAAATTGAGTTCTCCCATTGCACTCATCAAATCTATTCTTCATCAGCTTCTCAAAGCCTTTGCAGAGATTTGGATTGGTTGACCTAAAAATAATGTCATCTGGATATACTTGTACTAGCATTAAGTCATTCCCTGTTCCTTTGATGAAGAGAGTTCCATCTATAGTACCTCTTTTGTATCCATGTTACTAAGATAGAGTCTCATACCACTTCCTAGGAGCTTGGTGCAACCCATAAAGAGCTTTATCAAGCTTACAGACATAATCAAGATGATCAGGATCTACAAACCCAGGTGGTTGTTTGACATACACCTCTTCATTAATCACTCCATATAGAAAAGCACACTTGACATCAAGTTGGTAGACCTTGAAATCCTTGGATGCAGCATAAGCTAAGAATATTCTAACAGCTTCAAGTCTTGCAATAGGAACAAAGACATTTGTGTAGTCAATTCCTTCTTCTTGTGTGTATCCTTGAACAACTTGTCTAGCCTTGTTTTTTATGACAAGTCCTCTAGCATCCTTCTTATTCCTAAACACCCATTTGGTTCCTATGGTAGTCTTCCCTTAAGGAGGAGGACATACGTTTCAAACCTTTTGCCTTTTGAATTGAAGTAGCTCCTCCTGTATAGCTTCAACCCAACTTCCATCCTTTAAAGCCTCATCAACTTTCTTTGGCTCTATCTGAGATAGAAAACAAGAGTGGAGACAAATATTTGCATCATGGGTTTGTCCTCTTGTTCTTACCCTAATGTCAATATTTCCAATATTGTTTGTGGTGGGGTGAGACTTCTGAATCCTTACTTGAGGGATTACAGCAAGGTTGTTTGGAGAGATCTAATTAGAGAAATTTAGATCAGGCATTGAAGTTTCTCTCACTTCATCAGCAAACTTATCAAGTGTAACTTGATCTAATAAGTGTGCAACATCATTGATGTGATCTTCAATTGAGTGGTTATCAGTATCAAGAAACTTTTAATCACTTTCACCACCACCATTTCCTTCTACATTTTAAGCTCCTTCATCTAAGTTTTGTGCCTCTATGTTGAATTTAGAAGGCACTCTAGAAGTATCAGCTGAGTTTGTCATTGTTGTGCTGACAGGGACTCCATTTGCAGGGTTAGTTACAACAGGAGCTAAAGTAGTATAGCTTGATGGTCTTCTCAGCTCAAATCTTAGATCAAGATCACCTGCAGGTAGTATATCTATAGATCCTAAAACATGCTCACAAGATTTGTTAAAACAGTTGGTAACTAAATCAAAATCAAATAGCCAATAAGGACTAGAACCTTTCACACTGGGTGTGTGCTCATTGAAAGTCATATTGGCTGACTCTTCAACTACTCTAGTTCTAAGATTGTATACTCTATAAGATTTAGCTTAAGAGAAGTATCCAATAAAGTGTCCATCATTTGCTTTCTCATCAAATTTGGCAATTTGATCATTGGTATTCAAGATGGTGCAAGGACATGCAAATGACCTGAGAAAACCAATGAAAGGTTTCCTCTTGTGCCAAATTTCATAAGGAGTCTTACCATGTGTCTTAACTACTAAAACTCTGTTTTACACATTGCAAGCAGTGTATACTTCCTCTACCCAGAAGGTGATGGGCAGTTTAGAGTCAGACAACATAGTTCTTGCCGCTTTAATTAGTGTCCTGTTTTTCCTCTCAACAACACCATTTTGCTGAGGAGTCCTAGGAGCACTATATTGTCTTGTAATACCTTTTTTATCACAAAATTTTTGGTTCATGAATTCAGTTCCTTGAACACATCTTATAGTTTTAACCTTGTGATCACATTGATTCTTAATCTTTAAGATGAAATTGTTCAGAATCTCAAAGGTCTCATCCTTAGTTCTAAGAAAGAAGACCCAAGTGAACCTTGTAAAATCATCTGTGATCTCCAAATAGTAAGAGGTCCTTCCTAGACTCATTACACTTGTGGGGCCAAAGAGATCCATATGTAACAAGTATAGGGGTGTAGTGATGGAGTTTCTTTCCTTTGGCTTGTGAGATACCTTATGTTGCTTTCCTTTGAGGCATGCAACAAAGTGGTCATCACTTGTAACTCTTTTTTTAGCATTCCAGTTACCAAGTCATTCTTAATTAATTTTTTCATGTTTTTAAAGTTTACATGGCATATTCTTTTATGCCAAAGGAAAGACTCATCACTATTGCTTTAGATAGAAAGCATGAAACTTCTCCTGAGGGAGATGTTTCTTGCAAATCCATCTTGTACTTTTTCCCTTTCCTGGGGGCTCTAAGTAGGATATGCTAATGAGGAATGACCACGCCGTGCTTGAGAACAATGCACTCATGCTTAGTAAAGAGCATGTTATGACTCTGATCACATAATTGAGATACAACCAAAAGATTGTATCCAAGCTTCTTGAAAAAGTTTACCTTCTCCATGCTGAGCTTACCATTTGTAACCCTGCCCCTTCCAGTTACGTAACCTCCAGCATCTCCTCCAAAAGCAACTGGTCCTCCATTAATTTTCTCAAAATTATGGAGTAGTGACCCATTTCCTGTCATGTGCCTAGAACAGCCATTATCAATGATCCATACATTCCTGTTTGTCTTGAGTTATTCCTGCACCAAAGAGATTATTAGTTACATTTGGAAACCCAAGCCTTATTGGTCTTTGGCTCATCAAAAGAAGTAGTAGACAATGCAACAGTAATTGATCTTATTTTCATGTTTTAGGATCATTTGTTGATGTTGATGAAGAACTTTCAGTCACTTGGTCTTTCTTTGTCTTCTACACCATCTTTAAAAGCTTAGACTTGACCTTCATAACTTCAAAAGTTTTGATAACTTCGGATGTTTTGAGGCCTGAACCTTTGGAAGATCTTCCTAACACTACAGTAGGCTTCAGTGCTTCGAAAGTATTCCTTTCTTTGGAGACCTAATTTTCTTCCGATGGCAAGTTTCCACTTGTCTTCTCCTTAATTTGGGAGCTTCTGAAAAGAAAAGATTTTGCTTCCGAAGCTTTCTTCTTCTTCAAACTCTCAGAAGTTTCTTTCTTGGTTATATGGACAGTATTTTTTAGATTGCAGAGACAATCCTTAGCAAGATGAGAAGTACTACCACATATAACACAGTTCATCTTCTTCTTTCTGAGAGTCTAGTTTTAAAAACAAAGCTAAACATTTATCACAGATGCAATCCTTGAACTGGCATCTGAGGTAAAAAGTGAAGACTTTCTTAGATTCCCTCTCACTCAAACACCATTATCACCACAAACTCAAATTACCACCCACTAACCTGAAACCTCTGCACAAGGACCTCCAAAGTCTCAAGCTTCCGAAGACATTAAAGGCAAAAGGAAGTTGACTGCAGAAGAAAGGTTAGACGAAGAAACGTTGGAGAAGCTTAGGAGAAAACGTACACTCCCCATGGGAAGCTAGTAGTTACAAGTAGAAAAGCAGTTGTAGTCAACCAAGAGGTTGTCAACAACCAAAGGAGGGTTGAGATTATTGACAGACTTGTCAATATAGGTGCAGCAAGTAAAGATGTTCTCCTCCTACCACTTGAGGAGTTGGTGGAGTTAGAAAAGGCAACCCTGCTGTGGAATGAACAAGAAGAAAAAACAAGGTTGGCCTTAGAGGAGGAAGAATAGAGAAAGAAAGAGGAAGCTTAGAAACGACTAAGGAATGAAAGGGTAGCTTTATTTAAGCTTTAGGGGATTCTCTCTTGAGGAACTAGCTCCTCATGACAATGACATGATCTTGTGGCTTTTCAACAAATAACAAGATCCATTGGACAAAGAGAAAAAGAGAGCCTCCAGGGAAAAGCTGAAGGAGAAGAAGAAGAAAGAAGAAGAAGCTCAACTTGCAGTTGTCAAGAAGATGGGAGACAAAGCCTGGATGAAGGATTATCTCAGGGCCCATGGCTTCTCTGATAGGCAAGTTGACCCCATGTCTAAGAAGACCCTACAGCGACATGTTAGCGACATCAAGGCTGACATTCGCTCTGGAAGAAGGAAGGAGATTTATAGAAGAATACATGGGATGACTTCAAAACTAGCAACACTACCACAACCTCAACCTGAACCAATCTCTTTCCCTTTTACCATCAAAACCGAGCCAACAACTGAGCCATACACTTTTGAACCCACACCATCAGCCATTCCACCACAACTACCCACCTATTCCATCATAGCCAATAATAAATAAATAAATAAATAAATATATATATATATATATATATATATATATATATATATATATGTATATATGTATATGTATATATATGTATATATACATATACATACATATACATATATATATATATATATATATATATATATATATATATATATATATACATATACATATATATACATATATATATATATACATATACATATACATATATATATATGTATATGTATATATATATATATATATGTATATGTATATATATATATACTAGTAAGAAAC